>PITA01010379.1:0-72271 GCA_004023965.1 Spilogale gracilis
ACCATCACCTCCACCACCATCACCTCCACCACCATCACCTCCATTGATGCGACCACCACCTCCACCATTACCAATCTTCTCCACCTCTACCACCATCACTGCTCCTTTGCTAACTTTATTACTGCTGTACCGTCAGCAGCAGAATAATGATTACTTTCTCTGAGCTGGCATCCTGTGAGTGCTTTCTATGCATAATCTCAATTTTCTCAACAACCATGTTAGGTACATGGTGTTTTACCCCATTTAATGGATGAGGAAGCTGAAACTTAGGTTGAGTAATGTGCCTAAGGCCCCTCATACAACCAGTTCGGAAATGCAATGAAAATTCAGGTCTGTCTGGGTTTGCATCATATGCACTGGTTCACTTAACTACATTGCCTCTATCCCATCTTTTTTCCTAATGTCTATCTTTATCTCTAGAGATTGACCCAGTTCTAGAGCTTCTGCCATTGTTACTTTATCCTGTGAGAAAAGGCCAGGGGGATTTTGTACATGATTTGGCTTCCCGCAGCTATGGTGTCATTTTGCCGAGGTATAGAATGGTGCTGAAGGAGTTAAAAACTGAAAAATAAAACAAACCAAAACAAAACCTAAAACTGGTTATACCATGCTCTTTTAATCCTCTCCTTATCCTATAAAAGTAGCTTAGAGTTTATCCTATGAGATAGGATAAGCTTCTACCAAGCCTGCAGTGTTCACCACTTCCTTGCACTGCTGATTAATCCAAGGGTTCAGATAACATAATTACTGATATGGATAAAGCTGTCATTCATCTTGTGTCATTTTCTTAGGGTCTTTTAGGTCCAGATGGATATGGACATCCAGGCAGAAAAGGAAAAAAGGTGAGGCTTACCTGATGTAGTATTCTGAACTAAGGACTGTGTTTTTTATTTTATTGTACTAGATAGAATAAGATTTATTATCCAAGTGCTATTCCAGACATGATTTCTGAATGCTGTTTATGACATGTTGTAGCTGTCGGAGTTCCCTCCGTTAAAAAACAGAAGCTGGGGGCGCCTGGGTGGCTCAGAGGGTTAAGCCTCTGCCTTCGGCCCGGGTCATGATCTCAGGGTCCTAGGATCAAGTCCCACATCGGGCTCCTGCTCAGTGGGGAGCCTGCTTCCCTCTCTTTCTCTGCCTGCCTCTCTGCCTATTTGTGATCTCTCCCTCTGTCAAATAAATAAATAAAATCTTACCCCCCCAAAAAAACAGAAGCTGATCTTTGTCACTATCTTATTTAAAAATCAAACTCTTTTTCTCAACTTCCACCTGTGCCAGGTAGTCCCACCTCAGGAGGAGCTTCCCCAACTCCCTACCTCTACAAACACTTTTGCTTTATTTTGGATGTCCTTACCCATCTCCCTCCTTTTGGCAATTTTTACTCATTTTCTCAGACCAACTCAAATATCAACTTCTCCTTGTGGAAGCCTTCTTGGACTCCCATGGACAGATTTGGTTGCCCTATGCTCTGTGGTCCTAAGGTGTGTTAGTCATATTTCTACAGTTGTCTTTTTCCATTGAGGCCACGTTATAATTTATCCCTACATATTTGTCTACCTTCCAGTTTGTGAACTTGACAGTAGGTTGCACCTTATCAATTCTGTATTGCTAGAACAAGTAGGCACAGAGTAAATATGCTTGAGTACTTCTACTCCCATAAGAAGATGGTATTTTAACATGTTGCAGTTAATGGGTTACTGACAGAGGTTTTGAAGAACGGAAAGCACATGAAACTTTTCAACACATCACATGCAAATAGCTACAGTTATTCTGAGTGCTTCAGTCTGCGAGTTACCATCTATTGCTTCACAACATAAGAAATCACTAGGATATTTAGTGATGTCCAACTATTTAGCTCTGGGCTGGCTTCTCTGCAATTCTCTTATTTCCCTTGATGGCTCTACTGCCATTTTATTGGCCAGGAAAATGCCCTGAATATAATTAATGAGCATAAATTCCCCAAACAGAGTAAGCTTTTAGTAAATATCTGTGCAATGATGAAAAGTGGGGACCTCAGTGATCATCTAGTTCAGCTTTTTGATTTACAGATAAGAAAGTTTAGATGCAGAGACGTGATGTAACATGCCGATGATCACACAGCTGTTCACACATAATGGTAACACTGGTTAGAGACACATCTGAGTGTAGAAGCTAGTCCAGGGGAGCCCCATACTGGCAAATTAAGTCTTCCTTCTCTAGTGGGGAGTTTTCATGGCAGGAGAATTCTGGGTAGAATTCAAATGCCCATGTTTTAAGCCACATACCAGCTTGGCACTAAATCCAAGGGCAGCCTATGCTTATTGTGCTGTGGTTAACACTGTGGAACACATGGATTCAGTCCACATTTCATGGGTTTTTCCTGGCAAGGCTTGATGGCTTCACTTTAAACAGCCCTATTGCTGCTTGGCTGGCTGACTACCTTCCCCTCGTCTGTTCACTCTCCTCTCTGAATTGACTGTTTCATACTTCTCTCCTTCCCTCAAACTTCCAAGACCTGCTTTCCCTTCCAATTTTCAGCATACAATTGTGCTTCTTGTTTCATGAAATAAATAAGAGAAATGAACAGAGAACCTCTACATACATCCACCATGACATAGACCAACTGACTTGCCTACTACTGCTATGGATAAGAGTCTGTGTCCTCATCTAAGACTGATTGTGTCTCTCATGGGCTGGATTCCATTCCTTTTTTTTCCTGGTTAAGGTCCTGGATCTTTTCTCTTCTTCGTCATCAATATTTCTTCCCTCTCCTTAGATCATTCCTGTCAGTATACAAAGAAGTGAAAATATAGCCCTTCTAAAAAACAAACAATAACAACCCCTCACTTAACTACATAGTCCCATTATCCCCTTTTTCTCCGGCAAAATTCTTTGACGGATTAGGTCTATATCTGTGGTTTTTACCCAATGGTGATTTTACCCTCCAGGGGATATTTGGTAATGTTTGGAGATATCTGGGTTGTCACAACTGGGAGAAGGGATGCAAATGGCAGCTAGTGAATAGAGGCCAGAGATACTATCCTATAATACACGGGACAGCACCTCACAACAAAGAAGGATTGTCAGGTTCAAAATATTAGTAGTGCCAAGGTTGAGAAACTCCACTTTCTGTCCTCTGGCTCTCTCTAACTGATGACAGTTGAACCTTAACCCGTTGGCCCTGCCCACTCAATAACATCTGCTTTAGTCAAGGTAAAATCCATGGTGCTAAATCCACTGGTCAATTCTCTGTCCACATCATACTCCAAGTCTCAGCAGCATTTGACAAAGGTGATCATAGGCTTCTTCTTGAAACCTTTCTTCTCTCATCTTCCAGAGCATACCACTTCTCGGGTTTTTGCTGGCTCCTTGTTTTTAGTTTCTTTTGAATGTTCTTAACCTCTGAATAGTAGAAGACTCAGGACTTTACCCTTATACTTGTCTCTTTTTAAAAAATTTTAATTTTTTTAATTTTTAATTTTTTACTTAAGTTTTTAATTTTAATTCCAGTATAGTTAGCATACAGTGTCCTATTAGTTTCAGGTGTACAGTATGGTGATGGACACTTCCATCACACCCAGCGCTCATCACACGTACACTCCTTAATCCCGGCACCTGTTTCCCCCATCCCTCCCCCCACCTCCCCTCTGCTAACCATCAGTTTGTTCTCTATAGTTAAGAGTTTGTTTCTTGGTTTCTCTCTCTCTCTCTCTGTCTCTTTTTTCCTTTGCTCATTTTGTTCCTTATACTTCTCTTATTCCCCTCTTTCCTTATTTCTCAGGTGACTTCATCCAGTTCCATGATATCAAGTATCATTTACCCTGTGATGTCCACTGTACTTCTCCAGCTGGGACCAATCTCTTAAACTCTAAACATGTTTCTGCCTCAAAATTGGCATGTCCCAAAACAACCTTCTTCTTCTCTTCCATCCCCTTCCTCCTCCTCCTTCCTTTTTCTTCTTCTTTTGTTTGTTAACCTTTGATTATTAAAATCAAAATTATTATTAATTTATAATTATAATTAATTAATTAATTATAATGAATCAATATTAAAAATTCAAACATATGTACACGTGGAGAGACTAATATAATGACACCTCTCCCCATGTACCCATCACCTAACTCAAACAATGAAAAACCCTTGGCCAGTTTTATTTTGTTTTATGTGTACCCCACCACACACATATCCTCCCAATTATTTGGAAGCAATCCCAGATATCATATATTCTATGAATAGATATTTCAAGTTGCATCTCTAAAAGATTCTTTTTTTTTTTAAAAAGGATTTTATTTATTTATTTGAGAGAGAAACACAGCTAGAGAGGAAACACAAGCAGGGGGAGTAAGAGGGGGAGAAGCAGGTTTCCCGTTGAGCAGGGAGCCTGATGCAGGGCTCCATCCTGGGACTTGGGATCATGACCTGAGCATGACCTGAGCCGAAGACAGATGCTTAACGACTGGGCCACGCAGGCACCCCTAAAAGATTCTTTATAAATATCACCACAATACCATTATCAACCTAAGAATTAATAATAATCTTTTAATATCATCAAATATCTGGTCAGTCAAAACTGATTCCTCTGACAACCTGCCCCTCTTCTAGCCTTCTCCATCTCAGGGAGTGGAGCCTCCCACCTGCAGTTGCTCAAGGCAGACACTTGCTCCATTGTTAATAAATGTCTGTCTCTCACCTACTGCATTTACCCCATCAACAAATACTGTGAGGCTACATTCCAAATACATCCAGTATTTCATCACTTCTCACCCCTGCCACTGCCACCCTCTGGACCAAGCCACTTAACTGGCATTCTTGCTTCTACTCTTGCCTCATCTAGTTAGCAGCAGCTAGAGCCCTATTTTATCATATATATATATATATTTATCATATATATACATTTATATAAATATATATGTATGTATATATATACATTTATATAAATAATATATATTATTTAAATATATATATATTTAAAGATTTTATTTTCACATGAACTCTGCACCCAACATGGAGCTGGAGCTTGCAACCTTGAGAATAAGAGTCACGTGCTCCACTGATGAGCCAGTCAAGCACCCCCATACCCATCTTTTAAATGAATAATCAGATCATGTCATTCCTTTATTCAAGGCCCAGCTTCAGGTCCTGATGTCATTCAGAATCAACCCCACTGTTGACATGGCCTACAAGACTCTATACAATCTGGTCCTTCTATGAGCTCCCTGACATCCTCTCCTCCAGCTCCCCTCCTGCCATTCTACTCCAGGGTTCCTCAAACACAGCACACATTCCTATTCTTGCTTCAGGGTTCTTTACACACTCATCCTTCTGCTTCAGATGCTCTCTCCCAGAAACGTGTTTGTTTGGCTGGCTTCCTCAAGTTATGCTGGTGTTTGCCCACATGCTGCCATTACCAAAAGCTTTTGACTGACCATCTTATAGTTACCTCTCTGTGCCATTCTTTATCCCTTACGCCCCTTTCTAGAATAGCATTTATCTCTCCCTAATGTACATTGCTTCTTCGCTAGTGGGTAAGTTCCATGACAGCAGGGTCTTTGTTCTGTTCACTGCTCAATTCCCAGTGCCTAGAAAAGTGCCTGGTATGTAGTAGGTGCCAACTAAATACTTGTTGAATGAACAGTTGCTTTGTAGTGTGCCTTCAATCTGATAATAAACACCTGCTTTCCAGCAGTCAGTTTGGTACCCCTTCCTTTGCTTTACGGTGGATCGGACCTCTGGTTATTTAGACCACTAGATAAAAATGCTTAAGAAGGAAGTTCCATTACACGGTATGTAATACATAGTCCCATAGTTCCCTTTATATCTGGCAAAGAAGGAAGAGGAAGATTGGTAAAAATAATTTGCAAAATTGTTTCACATTGAATTATAGAAATAAAATATGGCCACTTGGGAGTAGCTCAAGATAACAACTGTTGCTGTAGTTGTTTTTCCTGGCACATGTTTTGAGTCTGTTTTCTCAAAATTATGGTTTCTTCTTGTTCCCTGAGGAATGTCAAAGAAAGGCTTAGTCACATGACATTAAACAAAACCTTATCTCATTTTTGACACTAGGGTGAACCTGGATTTCCTGGCTCTCCTGGTGCACAAGTAAGAAGATATCTTTCTGGGTCTGGCAACTGGTATGCAGCATGTGACATTTGTTCATAGCTATTTTTCTTCAAACTCAAGGTTTTGCTTTTGATTCTGTTAAGGGAGAAGATGGTGACCTGGGCCATCGAGGAGAGAAGGGGGCAAAGGGAATCAGAGGGCGGAGGGTAAGAATCAAAGGAAGTTCCCAAGATCCATAATGGTACACATCATGACACTACTCACGGGAGCATTTCTGTTGGGTTAATGGAATTCTCAGCAGGAAGCTCTTGTCCTTCTCAGTCAGTAAACATTCCACACCTTTCTCAGCTACCTCCCCCCCCCCCACTTAATACCACTCTCTTTGATCTTGTGAATGCAAATGCAGCTCATCAAAGCATAATAAAAGAAAATCCAAGTTGGAGTTTCAGTTACACAATATCAATATCTATGATAAGTCTGGTTATCATTTGGAGGAGTATTGTTTTAGCTGCAGAGCAAACATCGCTATTTTTATAAAATTCCTTCAAGCCTTAATTTTGTCTTTGTCTTAGCTAATTTAGAACTAGACTCTCAAGAAAGTGGCTGCCATCTTGGTGGACTTTGAGCCATGTTTTCACTGGGCTTTGTAGAGTCCACCATTAAAAATCCATTCCCTCAGGTTCCAAAGATTCAGTCTCAAAAATCTGCAATCACTGGCAGCTCTTTTCTTCGGAAAGAGCCTGTGGATATCTAAAACCTTGAATGTTTTTAGCTGATAGATATTAGAGAACAAGGCCTTCTGGAAAAAGACATGGACTAGTGCTCAGTGCAGAAAAGAGGAAAGAGAATATTTATTATCTAGGCGCTCAGTAATTGATATTTTCATATACTGGCAAGGACATCAAGAAAAAAGCTGATCTATACCTAACTTGGTTTGCTGCTAGCTAATATTGCTCTGCTCAGCTAAACTGATGTCTCTGGTTTCAAATAAAAAAGGACAAAGCATCAGTTATATGCAGATAATGCTAAGCCATTTCAAATACCTATAAGATGAGCAGTAAGCTATGGTCAGCATAGATCTTTCATCAGACTCTAAAGACCAGAATGGGTTGAAAGAAATTTCCCTTTCTCTTGGCCCTCAATGTGTATTTCCTATATTCTTTAAATTATATGACCTAGAGTCTAAACCGAGTACTGAGTCATCATTTAAGGCTGGGTTTGGGAATGTGTGTCTGTGTGTATGTCCACGTGTTGGCTGGGATTAGGTCTGTAGGGGGCAATTTACCTGGCTTCTAAAGGAGACCACCTCCCTTTCTACCACTGCTGTCTCACTTCATTGATACAGTTCTTTAACTAGTCCGTAGCAGACTCATTGGATCTTAGAGAGAATGACAACTTAGTATCTCAAAGTGGGTCTGATGGTTTTAATCGAGTTGTATTCAAGAGGAGAAGCTTATTCCTTTGGTTTGGCTATTTTTAGGGTAATGCTGGCTCTCCTGGGCTTATCGGAACTCCAGGTGACCAAGGCCCTCCAGGACCAGTGGTAACACGGACTCTTCTTTCCTTTATTTTCAACCTTTGTGTAAAACTGAATAAGAGCCCTCTGAATGAAGAAATGAACATTTGAGAGGCACTAGAGGATCTATATAGGGAATGAGCCAAATTTGCTTTTGAGGACATTAGCTTCAAGTCCTTACACAGATTTATTCAATGTATATTGTTTACTTGAACATCAGGAAGATATTAGAGCAGCTGGAGATTTATAAACCTGTCTAAATGCATAATACATAAAACTCACCGGAGACTGAGTTTATCAGTGTAAACAAGATGAGCAAAAACATTTATGCAAACACTGGCAGGAAAGCCTAACAAAATGTGACATTTATATAATCTGAACTAAACTGACAATGTTGCAAGTCTACAAATATTTTTTAAATTCCCTGGGAGATCATGTGGTATGAAGGGAAAGACTTTGGAGCTATTGTCATTTTTTTTTTTTTTTTTTGACACAGAGAGAGAGATCACAAGTAGATAGAGAAGCAGGCAAAGAGAGTGGAGGAAGCAGGCTTCCTGCTGAGCAGAGAGCCTAATGCAGGCCTTGATCTGAGGACCCTGAGATCATGACCTATGCTGAAGGCAGAGGCTTTAACCCACTGAGCCACCCAGGTGCCCAAGCTATTGTCATTTTGCACCACCCCTTGCCCTATGAGGCTAGGTGGTCCTTTTACGAGAGATGGTACTGTGAGTGAGCCAGGGGCTGAACCCGATGTTTTCACTGCATTTAAGGTTTACTGTAGAGGAGCCACAAAGTCATAGAATCCAAAAATCTTGGAAGTAGAATGATGCACATGCCTATTTTACAGATGAGAAAACAAAGGCTGAGAAGATTATAATGACCTGCCTGAGGTGACAAATCACTACCTTGTAGAATCTAAATAAAAAAAAAGATCTCTAGACTCCCAGAGAACCTCAGTCAGTCCTATCTGTTCTGAGGGGTTCCAGGGATGACTAGTTTGGCACTAGAGCCGAGGCAGGATGGTGGTGGGTAGCCTGAGGAGGAGGGATGGGAAATGGCTGGGATCTACTTTACAACTGTCTATGAATGGTCCTGAGATTTTGAAAGGCCTTTTCCTGCATTAGATCCTAAACAGTGGCTTGCTCTCAAGATGACCTGATCTTCTAAGAGTTTTTATGTACCATATTCCTGCATATCCTAGGCTCTGAGGTCTGAGACACACCACCTAGCCACTCCAACTTTCTTCCTTAAGGGGTCAGTCAGAATTCCAGGGCCAGGAGTGAAGGGGAAGATGGTGGTGTATGTACTATGATATCTTTTTGAGAATGTTTTGCCAATGTTTTGTATTGTACCTCAGAACTTCATTTTATACTAATTTCTCTTCTTCCCAGGGCATCAAGGGCCCCAAAGGTTCGGCAGATATGACGGTAGGTGAACATTTTAATTTTAAACCTTATTCTTTTTAACACATAAGGCTTTCAACTTTCATAAAATAGAAATCTGTATTCTTTTGTTTCTCCTCTTATAAATTATAGTACCTTAAGTTTATAGATTTTCCTCTGAAAGTTTATAAACACATCAATGAGAAGAGTAGAATAATATTTTACATCATGGAAGCAATCTGGATGTTTTGAGTGCTAATACTGGTTACATGAAGGGAAAGACTTTGAGGCTAAGAGCCCTACACAGTATGCCTTTTTGTAAAGTTCAGAAGTAGCCTAAAAAGTATTTATAAGCCAACATATGGTAGAGTACATCTTCATGTTTCATGACACACCTGAAAACAATCTCAAAAGTTACGATCGTTTTTCATCTCACAAGCACAAAAATACTACTGCGGGGGAAGGAAGTGGGGGCAAGTGAGAACCAAGAAGTAATGGAGTCAAGGGATAAACAGAACACAGAAGAGATCAAAGGAACAGAGCAGAATTCTAACAGAGGTGTGAGGGGTCTGTGTCTTGGCATTCGTTCTAAAGAAATGTTGCAGTATTTGCTGACACAGAGATCCAGGAATGGAAGACATTTCTTTGCCTTTTATGCCAAGCTTTCTGGATTGAGACTTCCTCAAAATCAAATTTGATTCCATTGTTTTCTGAGGCAGATAGAAAAATAAAGAAGAGTTCCCCTTGTTTACCTATCTCTAGTAATATGAGCACTCTATGGTATATAAAATATATTTTAAATGTTTTTAAATATCTGCTGTATCTAGAAATATAACTTCTGGATCATTTCATCTGCTGTAACAATTTTTGTGTTTTCTATTGTAGCTTAAAAAGCTTCAGAAAGGGGCACCTGGGTGGCTCCGTAGGTTAAAGCCTCTGCCTCGGCTCAGGTCATGATCTCAGAGTCCTGGGATTGAGGCCCACATCGGGCTCTCTGCTCAGCAGGGAGCCTGCTTCCTCCTCTCTCTCTGCCTGCCTCTCTGCCTACTTGTGATCTCTCTCCATGGCAAATAAATAAATAAATAAAGTCTTAAAAAAAAAAAAAGAAAAAGAAATGTCATCTGGGTATTATCAGTTTCTTTCTGAAGCTTTTTCTTTTTTTTAAAGATGACATTTCTAAGTCATGAGAATGAGATGGAATATGCTTCAAATTAAATACATTTCCCTTTTCCCTCTTTCTCCATCTTTCTAACAGGCTTGTGAAATCATTGCTGTCATACAAGAGAACTGCCGTAAGTTGTAAATGGCGCAAATGGAGGCCAATGGTGTGAAGTGGGGTTGGATCATGGTCACGGACTGGGGACATAAATCACTTGCAGATTTGACTGAGGTTTGGGAGGAGCTATTATCTCTCATGAAAGGCTCTTGTAAATTAATATATTTGGCTCAGTCTCCCTTTGGGTAAGTAGTCTTGACCAATGTGGTCTCAGAAATGAAGTGGTTAAAAGGCATGCTGTCTCAACAGTGAAGAGAAATTCCACTATAATGTGGTACCTCGTGAAGGGCCATGCCAATTGCATACCTTCATGTCTACATCTTGGTGTTTCTTATTGCAAAACAGATGAAGAAAAGCTTTGTTATTTTTATCCCATCTGTTTAAGCAAGAGGGATCAGCCTTCAATAAGAAATGTCTCCTTTTTTATTTGCATTTATGTTTTAAAAATGGAATTACAAATCATCAGATTTTAATATTTGGTCCCATCCCCAGATTGGAATTTACTTAATGTCTTCAGTGTGTTCCTGGATGTTTGCATCCTGTAATATGTACATTTCTCCACTCAGTAGAAGTAGGAAGAGTACGTTGATTTGGCAGAGTGCTTAATTTGGGTGCTTGGGTTTTCTTCACAAACACCCAGCCCTGCTTATTTAAACCTCACGTTCTGTCCATTCCCATTCAGTTGCCATTCAAGGAGATTCTGGAGTCCTTCTTTCTAAAAATCACAAAAAATAATACCATAGTTTTGACCACAAAGGGAGAATGTTAGAGTTGACCATGTCAAAAGTTAAAATTCCTTTATACTGAGGAGCACTATGAAGTCAAAAGTAAACAGAAAAATGGGGAAAAATATACACAATGGAAGCATTGGACCCTAGCCGAGGACCTAATTTTGTTAACTCTGTCATGTCAAAATATATACAATTGCTCAATCATTTTTATCTACAAACACAGGTATTTTGTATTTGTTGAGCCTAAAGTAAAAAATTCTTAGATTGAAAATGGACAAAAGACGTGAATGGAAGCTTCAGAGAAGAAAAAATACCAATGACCAATAAAGCTGTAAAGACGTTCGACCTCACAGGAAGTCGAAGAATACAAATGAAAATGGGATACTCTTTCTGTCTCTCAAATTGGAAATATTTTTAAGATCAGAAAAAATTCTCTATCTAAATTTGGGAAATGTATAAAAGTGCACATTGCTGGTGGGAATGCCAATTGGTGCAACCTTTCCAAAGAGCAATTGGACCCTGCATATCAAAAGCCATAATTATAGAGATTTATAGAGGACCATAATTGGACAGAGATGCATAATATATGTACAAGCATGCTCATCGTAAAGGGAAGTTGGTGGGAGTATTATGAGACATCTGTACACTGTGCAATAGTGCTCTAAATTTATCGATGAAAAGAATACATGTTCATCATATACTACGTGAAAAAAGATTTAGAATAGGATATACACTAAGATCCAAGTTTTATAAAATTAAATAACAAATTAAGCATATACATACATAGACTTTATGAATTAAGGATAATTTTAATTCTTGGTTTTCTGATATTTTCCATAAAAATATATTGTGTGTGTGTGTGTGTGTGTGTGTGTGTGTGTGTGTGTGTGTGTAGTTTCAGAATAGCTCAGTGTATTAGTCAGGTTTAAATTCAGCACAGCGTGACCTCAGTGCTCAGTAGCAATGAGACAGAGGTATTTCTCAGATTCAGCCTGGGGTTGATACAGATGTCCACAGTATTCAGGGACATGGGCTCTTTATAGTTTTTTGCTCTGCCTTGTGGGAGGGTGTTCTGTTTCCCAAATCACCTCAAGGTCCAAGATGTTGATTAAGTTTCAGGCAGCAGGAAAATAAACGGAAAGGGAAAGGATATTTTTCTGAAGTTGTTTCTACCATTTCTCTTATTCTATTCTTCAGAATGTAGTCAGATAGCTCCCCCACTGGAAAATGGAGTCTTTTTTCTAGGCCGCCATATACCCAGAGAGTGAGAATCCACTTCTATAGACAAAAAAGGAAAATGGATATTGGAAAGCAAATTGAGGTCCTTGCTAAACTCAGGCAGGAGTCAGAGAAGGTCACTGCTTGAATTTCTCAGAGGAGGTGGTTTTTCATATTGCACTCGCCAAGAAACCCTACCAGTGCCTATATAAACTAACAATATCTCCTTTTGTCTCCAAAACAATTCCCCTTCCAGCTTGTTCGACAGGTAAGTAATATATCTTCTTATTCACTCAAACATCACCTGTTCAGAGGCATTACAAAAAAAATCTTAAATCTGGCTGTCCATTGTGTTAAGGTGTTTCCAAATGCCCAGCGTTCCCTAGCGAAGTGGTCTTTGCCTTGGACATGTCAAATGACGTCTCGCAGTCGGATTTTGAAAGGATAAGAAACATTCTATTATCTCTGTTGAAGAGAATGGAAATAAGTGAGAGTAATTGCCCAACGGGTGCCCGAGTCGCCATCGTTTCCTACAACGCCAAAACTGACTACCTGGTTCGCTTCTCGGACCATAAGGGGAAGCCCGCCCTCCTGCAGGCGGTCAGGACAATCCCCCTGCAAGAGTCCTCTGGTAGCAGGAACCTTGGGGAGGCCATGAGGTTTGTGGCGAGACATGTATTCAAACGTGTGCGCTCCGGCCTTCTCGTGCGGAAAGTGGCTGTGTTCTTCCAGGCCGGCTGGACTCACGGTACGGAAGCCTTGGGCACTGCCACTCTGGAGCTCAGTGCGCTGGACATCACCTCTGCCATCATCACCTTCACAGAGGCTCACAACCTCCCGCAAGCCCTGCTGGTAAGTGGGAGAGCCGCTGGGGGCCGGCGGCTTAGTACCTGCTCCTTACCCCTCCATCAAGGACTGCATTGATGCGTATGCGGGAGAGGGGTTCCTCACTCTGGACTCTGCTACAAGTGTAACTAGCATCAACTGGCCACTTGTGCTTGTTCTGAGCTTCATGCCTCACAAACATTAACTTATTTAATATCCCCAAGACTCTATGAGGTGAGTAGTACTGTACACCTCCATTTCAGGGAGAAGAAAACTGAGGCTTAGAGAGGTTAAGTATACCATCAGAAGTCAAATGTCTAGTTAGTAGCGATTAATGTTACCTGCCTTTAGAGCAGATGCTTGACCATTATGCTAAATTGTTATCATGAGGGTCTGTAGAATGTAACTCTCATTCCTTTCCTCACCCTCCTCTCCTCCCCCCTCCTGCCTCTCCTTTCTCCTCCTTTCCTCCCCTTCCCCCTTCTTTTCCTCCCTTCCTCCTTCCTTTCCTTTCTTTTCCTTCCCTTCCTTCTCCTTTTCTCTTTCTTTTCTCTTTTCTTCCCTCCTCTTTCTTTCTTGTATGAAACACATATCCATTACAAAGTGGGTAAAGCGCATTAATTTTAAATGTACATCTGGATGGATTTTTATAAATGTTAATTTGTGACCAAGACACGGTTCAAGACCCTTGTGACCAAGACACGGTTCAAGACCTGAATCCCTTTGAGGATCCTGTAAGTTTTGCTTGTGTTTTTCCCAAACCATATACTCCATAGAGTCACTGCTCTTCTGACTACTCTCATAGTTAAATAAGCAGTTTGGCTTGTTCTGAACCTTCATTTCATTTGAATCTTACAACATGTACTCTTTCGTATCTGGCTTCTTCCACTCAACAAAATGTCTGTTCTTCTTGTCTGTCTATGTTGTATATATGGGTATCGTTCCTTTTTACTGCCTTTCTGAACTATGCTAAGTGTGTACCATACCACAATTTATTTACTGATTCTCCAGACTCAACTTTTCTAACTGAAACCCACAGAACACATTCTCATGGAATATATGGAATGATCTATCAAATTGAAGAGTGGTTCTCTATTTAAGAGACTCCAGGATACTTATGAATGTCAGACTGAACCATGTGACATTGCCAATATTCAACTGTGTTGGACCAGCAAAAATGGAAATATCATATGGTTCAGTCTAATAGCTAATTAAGTTAGCTGTGCTAGACCATTTAATTTTCTCTTAAAGAGAAATGGTAGATGACAGGCACTGTTACCACAGCTATGAATATGCCTCTAAGAAATCAATAGATCAAATTATGATAGCTTGCAAACCACTGGACTACAAAACCCTGGGTTTTGAGAAACAAAGTTAAAATGCAGAGCATTGAGTTCCCTTGTTTGCTGTCATATCCCTCTTGTCCAGCAGGAGGTGTGGACAGAGAAGCAATGTCAAGAGAGCAGCTCTCAATAACTTCTTGAATGGATTCCTAAAGGCAGGGTAAAACCAAGTAACAGTTAAAATTAGAGACTGGCTCTTCCATCAACAATGAGGTGCCTTTGGAAAAGTCTCTTCATCTCTCTGAGTCTCATTTTTCTCAGTTCTTAAATGGAGGGAGGGTCACAAGTGAATGTTATCTAGCTCCCTTCCAGGTGTAATAATCAATTTTCAAAAATCATCTCCCTAACACTTGGAGAGTGATCCTTGGGGTACAGTTATGTTCCTCAAATGCCTAGCAGTGTGGCTTTCTGAGATGATCCTGGGCAGACTGTTGGGATCTGATGTAGACTTGATATTTGGTCAGGATGTTCTCGGCCTCTTAGTTGCTTTAGGTTCCAAGTAAAAGGATATAATCATAGGTGAAAAGAATCTGCTAGCTTCAGTATACTTGGACCTCAGCTCTGTCATTTCTGTCTGCTCTCCTTACTGTTTCTTAGACATATTCTTGCCCTAGGATGCTGGAAACCAATTCTGTTTCCCAAATGTAACAATGTAGAAATGTTACATGGTGGTAAGTGTTGCTTGCCAGCTCAATTGTATGGATGACCTGGTTTCTGTTGACACTGGCAAGGAGAGAAACCATAAAAATGACAACTCCCTTCTGTCAGAAAAATCCTCATGTCTTCATAACTGGGCATATTGCAGCTCTTAACCTCCCCACCCCCACTCTGTGCATTATCCTTAGGGGGATCCTGTTAGGAGAGTAGGCATGTCCTATAATTTGTCTTCAGAATCATCTGCCTGAGGAATCTCTTTGACGTTCTGTGAGGCTTCTATCTTTCACCTCTATGTTACTTTATTTCAGAGAACAAAACCTACATGTTTCTTCTGGAAAAATGATGGTTGTTCAATTTGAAATGATTATATAAACAAATGCCTGAACTTCTCAGTCCATTTAAACATTTCAGAGGCCCCATATGTGGGGCATATTGAAAAGATTTTTTTAAGCCATCCATTGAGTCACCGTAGCCCTAAAAAAAGCTTTGTAGCATTGGACTATTTGTACCTGGATTCAATTGCCGAATGTATCTCAAAATATTTGCCCTGTTTTTTAAAGTTGAAAAGCAGAGGATTGCAGAGAAAATGCAATTTGAGTTCCAGGTTTCAAATTTTATTTTTCTTTATGAAAAGTCTAGTACATGTTCCCTTGAAACAGTACCTAGGAAAAATAGCTCACATTTATTGACTCAGACACTGTGCTAAGAGCTTTCCACTTATTGATTCATGTAAGCCTTATACCAACCCAGTGAAATAACTATTATGGGCCCATTTCTCAGATGATGAAACTGAGTCCTGGAAAAGTTAAAACTTGTTCAAGGTCTGGAATTCTTATCAGTAATGAGATTTTGAGTTCAAAAGTTAAGACCAGGAAGGGAGTTTAGAAGTTCTAAATTCCCAAGTATTATTTCATTTTATCTTTACAACACTATGAGATAAATCTATGAACTGACCCTTTTTAAAATTCTGTGTATTAAAAGAGAAGAATTCAAAGAATGGAATGCTTACTATCATGGAAACAAAATCAGTTTAAAGGATAGAAACATTCAAAGGAAGGCAAAAAAAATGGGGGTGGGTAATTTTAAGTTTTGGTGTAATTTCAAGATTCAGAAAAATTATAGGAGGACTTTTTTTTTTTTTTTTTAAAGAAAGTGTTGGTTTGCCTGGAGAGTCTCTTTCAGAGGCCATGGATAACCTGCTGAGGCCTTGTAGGTTGCTGTTTTCCATTAAATTGTTACTGTTCTAAGTCCAGGATCAGCAACCAAGGGAAGGAGTTAGGCAAAGATATCACACTCTGTTTTTGTTCCATGTGTTATCTAGACATGTTTTCTTGACATTGGGGCCTCAACTTATTCACCTATAAAATGAGGATAAGCTCACAGATATGTCAGAAGAGTTCTAAGAGGCAGTGCCTCCAGGGACATTGGACTGACACTTTCTATGTATATACTCAGTGGATAGCCATTATTATCACCATCTCTTCAAGGACTTGAAGAATGCCTCTTCACCCAGGAACTATTTAGTAAATTAGACGGCTTCTGTTTAGTAAGCACTTATGAAGTCCCACCCACCGTGCTATGTGGTTTTCATGCCTTGTCACCTTAACTCATCACTATTCAAAATGCGGTCCCGGGACCAGCAGCAAGTGTGTTACCCAGGTGCATGAGAAACGCCAAATCTCAGACTCTACCACTGATCTAATTAATTAGGCTCTACATTTTTAAAAAAGATTTTTAAAAATTTATCTAGAGAGAGAATGCACTTGAGCAGGGGGAGGGGCAGAGGGAAAAGGAGAAAGAAAATGTCAAGCACACTCCATGCCGAGAGTGGGGTGGAGCCTGATGGGAACACCATCCCAGGCTCTGCATTTTTAACAAGATCCTTAGATGGTTTGCATGAGTGTTAAAGTTTGAGGAATATTGGTCTAATCCTCATAACTATACTGCAAGTTAATGACGATAATCTACATTTCCCACTTGAGGTAAGGGCAGGTCAGTGGTAAAGCACCTTGTTTCAACATGCATATCCTGGGATTTGTGTCAGGTTCCCAAGTCCCACACTGCCACCTGCCACCTAAGTCCAATGCCAATCCAATGCCAGTCCAGGAGTAGGTAGCTGTTTCATGGCAGTCTTGGCGGGATGGGACCATGCCAAGTGTAAGAAGCCAGGACTGGACACAAGCTCCTGAGGTCAGTCACAGGTTGCATGACTACTCTCTCTGTCTGCCTCCTTCCTTAATTTGCCCATTTTCCCTTTTCCCCCAAGTCTTGCCTTAATTGGAAGCCATGTGGTTTCTAAGTTTCCCTCCTTAGGGTCCAGTTAGCTCTCCCTCTGTCCAAGGCAAATCCTCCTCCCTAGCACTTGCTTTCTTCCCTTCTATTCCCATCCAAGCTGAGAGCCTCCCCCAGCTCAGTCCCAGGAATAAACATTGTCCCATGACCCTGACAACTTTCTACAGCAGTTGGAACATTGGATTGAACCTATGGGTCTCTCCAGTTCAGGGCTCATGGGGACTTCTTTAAAAATTGGGGACAGGGTTTGAGGGTTGTCTGAATCCTTTGAAGAATATCTTTCTGTCTAAGAAACAAAAGAGGTTGTGAATGCAAATTTATGTGCCATGTCTTCTCCCCTCCATACACTCCCATCTTTAGTACACAACTAGTCCCAGCAGACTACAACTGGACATTCAGGAATGAAGTTGAGAGAATCGCCAAAGGCATTGATTCAAACTACCATAAAGCTTTGTGCTCCAAGCAGATCACTTATTCTGTGTTTAAGGTACTCTGTTTTTGAAATTTCTTTCTTGGTGCTGATGAGAGCTTGCACTAAGACTCATAGAGCCAATTTTCTCCTCTCCTCATGCTGGAGTCCCTCCCACACTGTCTCTCTGCTTGAGCTTTTCCAGAAACTAACTTGTTTACCTTATCAATGACTAGGACCACGCTGGTATGTCCAAATTCAAAGTAATTGGAGGTTCATTAATGCCAACTGGTTATGGATGAATCTAAACTGAATCATAGTTCCCTGTGGACTTTCATTGTGTTTTTGTGTACTTGTTTCCACAATTTTATTTTTGCAAGAACAGTAAAAAGTTTAAGCATGATCACAAAATTATTCTTCCTAAGAAAAGTTTTTTAAAAAGATGTAAGTTTTGTAACTATTCCAATTCAGTTGAATTCGGTAATTTTCCAATAAGCAGGCAACAGATGGAAGAGTTACATCCCCTGAGTTGCTCAGAGTAGAAAAGGTAACACAATGTCCTGAACATGAGGCAAATACAGAAGATTAGAACTGAAGACCAGGCTCTGTTGAAACAGGAAGAAAACTCATGACATTCATTCAGACCCTCAACTCTATTGCTGAGAAATCTGAGGCGCCAGAGCCCTGTCCATGGTCACACAGCCAACCATGGCAGATCAAGGACTAGGGACATGGGATCCTGACACCAAATCTGTTACTGCTCCACTGGACTCTTCCAATGGACCAGACTTGGGGGAATGTTTGTATTTCTTTGATGTCTCTCATACATTCTTAAAAATTCACACATACTGCACTGTTTATCGTATGCTTCACTATGTTTCCTGTAACTTAAAAATAATGTACCGAAACTTAGCATTTCCCCACAACTCTTGGAATAAAATGGATGCTCCTAGGGTTATCTCAGTCTCCCTAGAGCTCCTGGAACACTACCATGGATCCTGATTTCAGAAGCTTTTCAAAGTGCTTCATGTGATTTCCAGTAAAGCTATCAAGCATCTACTGTTGTCTTTAACCCCTGGTGATTAATTAGGACCGTTTGGTTCGGTCAGTACTCAGATCTGATGATCACTGGGAATAGATCCAAATGTTGAATTTTGGTAACTTTGCCCTTTTTCTTCATGTCAGCCTCCATTCTTTGGGTGTTGAGTTGCTAAGTTCCTTAAAGATTTTTAGATCCTCGCCCTTTATCTGAAATGTCATTTGCAAATATCTTCTCCCATTCTATCACTTATCTTTTGGTCTTGTTGACTGTTTCCTTTGCTGTGCAACAGCTTTTGATCTTGATGAAGTCCCAATAGTTCATTTTTGTGCTTGCTTCCCTGGCCTTTGGCAATGTTTCTAGGAAGCAGTTGCTGCAGCTGAGGTCAAAGAGGTTGCTGCCTGTGTTCTCCTCAAGGATTTTGATAGATTCCTGTCTCACATGGGAGTCTTTCATCCATTTTGAGTCTATTTTTGTGTGTCATGTAAAGAAATGGTCCAGTTTCATTTTTCGGCATGTGGCTGTCCAATTTCCCCAACACTATTTGTTGAAGACACTGTCATTCTTCCATGGGACATTCTTTCCTGTTTTGTTGAAGATTAGTTGATCATAGAGTTGAGGGTCCATTTCTGGGCTTTCTAATCTGTTCCTTCAATCTATGTGCCTGTTTTTGTGCCTATACTATACTGTCTTGATACTTACAATTTTGTAATAGAGCTTGAAGTCTGGAATTGTGATGCCACCAGCTTTGGTTTTTTTTTTCAACATTCCTCTGGCTATTTGGGTTCCATACAAATTTTAGGGTTATTTGTTCCATTTCTTTGAAAAAAGTTGATGGTATTTTGATAGGGATTGCATTAAATGTGTAGATTGCTCTAGGTAACATAGATATTTTCACAATATTTGTTCTTCTAATCCATGAGTATGGAATGTTTTTACATTTCTTTGTGTCTTCCTCAATTTCTTTCATGAGGATTCTATAGTTTTCTGAGTATAGATTCTTTGCCTCTTTGGTTAGCTTTATTCCTAGGTATCTTATGGTTTTGGGTGCAATTGTAAATGGGATCAACTACTTAATTTTTCTTTCTTCTTATTGTTGGTGTATAGAAATGCAACTGATTTCTGTGCATTGATTTTATATCCTGATACTTTACTGAATTCCTGTATTAATTCTAGCAGTTTTGGAGTGGAGTCTTTTGGGTTTTCCACATAAAGTATCATATCATCTGCACAGAGTGAGACTTTGACTTCTTCTTTGCTGATTCAGATGCCTTTTATTTCTGTTTTTTGTCTGATTGCTGAGGCTAGGACTTCTAGTACTATGTTGAATAACAGTGGTGATAGTGGACATCCCTACCATGTTCCTGACCTTAGGGGAAAAGCTCTCAGTTTTTCCCCATTGAGAATGATATTCCCTGTGGGCTTTTTATAGATGGCTTTGATGATACTGAGGTATGTAGCCTCTATCCTTACACTGTGAAGAGTTTTGATCAAGAAAGGATGCTATACTTTGTCAAATGATTTTTCTGAATCTATTGAGAGGATCATATAGTACTTGTTCTTTCTTTTAGTAATGTATTGTATCACATTGATTGATTTGCAGATGCTGAACCAACCTTGCAGCCTAGTAATAAATCCTACCTGGTCATGGTCCATAATCCTTCTAATGTATGTTGGATCCTATTGGCTATTTTGAACAGTTTCAGAAGAATAGGTTTTAATTCTTTAAATGTTTGGTAGAATTCTTCTGGATATCCATCTGGCCCTGGGCTCCTGTTTGTTGGGAGGTTTTTTTAAAAAATATTTTATTTATTTATTTGAGAGAAAGAGAGAGTGAGAGAGAGAGCACAAGAGAGGATAAGGTCAGAGGGAGAAGCATACTCCCCACAGAGCTGGGAGCCCAATGTGGGACTCGATCCTGGGATTCCAGGATCATGACCTGAGCGGAAGGCAATGACTTAATCAACTGAGCCAGGTGCACCTGTTGGGAGATTTTTGATGACTGCTTCAGTCTCCTTGCTGGTTATGGGTCTGTACAGGTTTTCTGTTTCTTCCTGGTTCCATTTTGGTAGCTTATAAAATGTCTTTAGGAATGCATCCATTTCTTCAGATTGTCTAATATGCTGGCATGTAGTTGCTCATAATATGTTCTTATAATTGTATTTCTTTGGTGTTGGTTGTGATCTCTCCTCTTTCATTCATGATTTTATTAATTTGGGTCCTTTCTCTTTTCTTTTTTGGTAAGTCTGGCCAGGGGTTTATTGATCTTATTAATTCTTTCAAAGAACCAGCTCTGAGTTTCCTTGATTTGTCCTATTGTTCTTTTGTTTCCTATTTCATTGATTTCTGCTCTGATCTTTATTATTTATCTTCCCCTGCTGGGTTTAGGCTCTATTTGCTATTCTTTCTCCAGCTCCTTTAGGTGTAGGGTTAGGTTGTATATTTAAGACCTTTCTTGTTTCTTGAGAAAGGCTTGTATTGCTATGTACTTTCCTCTTAGCACTGCTTTTACTACATTCGAAGGTTTTGAACAGTTGTTTTCATTTTCATTTGTTTCCATGAATTTTTAAAATTCTTCATTAGGGCACCTGGGTGGCTCAGTTGGTTGGGCAACTGCCTTTGGCTCGGGTCATGATCCCAGAGACCCGGGATCGAGCCCCACATCGGGTTCCCTGCTCGGCAGGAAGCCTGCTTCTCCCACTCTCACTCCCTCTGCTTGTGTTCCCTCTCTCACTGTGTTTCTCTCTGTCAAATAAATAAATTAAAAAAATCTTAAAATTCTTCATTAATTTCCTGGTTGACTCATTCATTCATTTGTATGATGTCTTTTAGCCCCATGTATTTGAGTTTTTTCTAACTTTTTTCCTCTTGTGGTTGAGTTCCAGTTTGAAAGTATTGTTATCTGAAAATACACAGGGAATGATCCCAATCTTTTGGTACCAGTTGAGACCTGATTTGTGACCCAGGATGTGATCTATTCTGGAGAATGTTCCATGTGTACTAGAGAAGAATGTGTATTCTGTTGCTTTGGGATGGAATGTTCTGAGTATATCTGTGATGTCCCTCTGGTCCAGTATGTCATTTAAAGCCTTTGTTTTCTTGTTGATCTTTTGTTTAGAATATATGTCCATTGCAGTAAGATAGATGTTAAAGTCCCCACTATTATTGTATTATTTTCAGTGTGCTTCTTAGATTTTGTTATTAATTGGCTTGTGTAATTGGCTGCTCCCATGTTAGGGACATAAATATTTATAATTGTTAGATCTTATTGTTGGATAGACCATTTAATTTTGATAGAATGTCCTTTTTCATCTCTTATTACAGTCTATGGTTTAAATTCTGACTTGTCTGATATAAGGATCTCCCCCCAGCTTTCTTTTGATGCCCATTAACATGGTTAATGGTTTTCTACCCCCTCAATTTAGATCTGGAGGTGTCTTTGGGTCTAAAATGAGTCTCTTGCAGATAGCGTATTAATGGGTCTTGTTTTTTTTTTTTTTTATCCAATCTGATACCTTGTGTCTTTTGATTGGGGCATTTAGCCCATTTACATTCATGGTAACTACTTAAAATTATGAATTTAGTGCCATTGTATTGCCTGTAAGGTGACTGTTCCTGTATATTGTCTCTGTTCCTTTCTGGTCTGTTACTTTCAGGCTCTCTCTTTGCTTAGAGGACCCCTTTCAATATTTCTTGGAGGGCTGGTTTGATGTTTGCCAATTCTTTTAGTGTTTTTTTGTCCTGGAAGCTTTCTAGCTCTCTTTCTATTTTCAATGACAGCCTATCTGTATATAGTATCCGTGGCTGCATATTTTTCTCATTTAGTGCCCAGAATATATCATGACAGTCCTTTCTGGCCTGCCAGGTCTCTGTGGATAGGTCTGCGACCAATCTAATATTTCTACCATTGTATGATATAGACCTCTTGTCCTGAACTGCTTTCAGGATTTTATTGTTGTCTCTGAGATTTGTAAATTTACTATTAGATGCCAGGGTGTTGACCTATTTTTATTGATTGAGGGGGACTCTCTGTGTCTCCTGGATTTTGATGCTTGTTTTTCCTGCCCCAAATTAGGGAAGTTCTCTGCTTAATTTGCTCCAGTATAACTTCTGCCCCTCTCTCCTTCTTCTGGGATCCCAATTATTCTAATATCATTTTGTCTTATGGTATCACTTATCTCTCAAATTCTCCCCTCATGATCCAGTAGTTGTTTATCACTCTTTTTCTCAACTTCTTTATTCTCCATTGTTTGGTCTTCTATATCACTAATACTCTCTTCTGTATCATTTATCCTAGCATTTAGCATCTCCCTTTTTTTAATTGCCCCTTACTAACAGCCTTTTTGACTCTGACTTGGTTAGATTTTATTTGGAAAGTGTTTCTCTAGTACATTCTATGCTTTTTTCCAGCCCAGCTAGTATCTTTACAATTGTCATTCTGAACTTTAGTTCCAACATCTTACTAATGTCTATATAGATTAGGTTGGGGCAGTCAGTACTGCCTTTTGTCCTTTTTTTTGAGGTGAGGTTTTTGGTTTTGTCATTTTGTCCAGAGAAGAATAGATGAATGAGAACCAAATGCTAAAAGGGTAACAACCACCCCAGTGAAATATACACTAAATAAATCAGAAGAGACCCAAAACCAGTGGGAAAAGGAAAACAACAACAACAACCAAAAAAAGAGTAGGATCAGGCTGGTGAATAGAACAGAGCCACACACTAGATTTTGAGTGTATTTTGGTCTGTTTGAAGAAATTGCCTCCCAAAATTTTAGTGAAAAAAAAACTTATGTATGTACAAAAATAAGGGTAAATACAATGAAGGGTTGGAATATGAATGTAAAAGTGAAAATTAAAAAAGATTTTAAAAAAGCAAGTAATACAATAAGAAGTTGGTTGAAAAAGAATAAAAAAATTAAAAAAGAAAAAAAGGAGAGAGGATGAGAAGGCAGGATAATAGAACAAAGTCATCCACTAGATTTAGGTCATATTTTGTTCTGTTAGAAGAAACTGTTTCCCAAAATTTTAAAGAATGAAAAACATATATATATATATATATAGAGAGAGAGAGAGAATAAAGTTCAGTGCAATGAAGGGATAAAATATGACATAAAAATGAAAATTAAAAAAGATTTTAAAAAACAAATTGATAAGTTGTTGAAAAAGAAAGAAGAAAAACAAAAAAAAATAGAAAAAGAAAAAATAAAGATACTTAAAAAATTTTAACTTTGAAAGACTAAAGAATCATGGGGAAAAAGCCATGAATTCTATGTGCTATATTCCCCTAGCTCTGGAGTTCCACAGTTCTTATTAATTGATAAACTTGGTTTTGACTGGCTGTTCTTGCTGATCTTCTGGAGGAGGGGCCTGGTGCAGTGATTCCCAAATGTCTTTGCCCGAGGCGGAGCTGCCCTGCTCTTGCCAGGGGCCAGGCTAAGCAATCTGCTCAGGTTCACTCACAGGAGCTTTTGTTCGCTGAATGCTTTCTATACAGCTTTGGAGGATGGGAATGAAGATGGCAGCCTCCCAGTCTCTGGCCCAGAGGAGCTGAGAGCTTGGGGCCCCACTCCTCAGTGAGCCCTCAGAGAAAAGCAGTTAAGTCCCCTAGTCTCTGGCCTCACTCCATGCTCACCTGGCCTGTGACTGAGCATTCTATCTCTGGTGCTCAGCCCCCATTTGGAGTCTCCAAACCCAGCAGATTCATGCAGTGTGCTCCTGTGCCATTCCTTCTGGTGGAGGAAGGAGGGGTCTCCCCAGATCTGCCACTTCTGGGGTCCTTGCTTGAAGAGCAGTAGCGCAGTAGCCCAGCTGTACCGGGGATCACAGTTTAAGATAAGCCTGAGCTGAGAGCCCACTTCTTGGTTCTGTACCTGCAGTCAGCTTCCCTGCTCTGATACCTGGCAGCTCTGCCATGCCCAGGCACCCCGGATCCTTCTGTGACCCCACGGTCCTGAGACCACACTGTCCCTGCGAGGGCTCCACCCCCTGATTAACCTCTGGGGCAACTTCCCTCTGTGGCATAGGCTTCTAAAAGTTCCTATTTTGTGCTCCGCTGCTCTATCACTTGTTAGTAAGTGGCTGATGGAGGCTCCCTCCCTCCATGGTCTGTCTTCCCAAATATCACCTTGGATTCACTTCTCCACACATCCTAACTTCCAGAAAGTGGTCGCTTTTCTGTTTATAGAATTGCTCCTATTCTTTTCTTTGATCTCCTGTTGAGTTTGTAGGTGTTCAGAATGGTTTAATAACTATCTAGCCGAATTCCTGGGACCAGACGAAATTTAGGTTCCTACTCTGTGGCCATCTGGCTCCTCTCTCCAAAAATTCAACTCTTTATATTTCTTTCTCCACATGGGGTTTTCTTTCATGTAAGCTCACTTTGAGAGCTAAACATGAGGATATGCTGCAGTCCCAAACAAAGACTGAAGAGCTCTGTCAAGAGGATATGTTACAGAAAATTCCAAAGTAACCTTTGCCTATCTTCTCTTCCTGAGGGCTAGTGTGATAGCTTTATGTCCCTAGCACCTTGATTCCAGAGGTGGGTCCACAGCCTATGTGGTCCTGGCTACAGGGATGAAGGAGGAGGAATGGACCCTCAGTAGGGCCCTGTCCTTCATGTTTTGACAGAGAACAGACAATGTGGTGGACACAATTAATCTTAGATTTCCAACTCACACCCAGAGAGAAATAATCTGACAGTATTGCAAATTTCATCCTGTGGTGGAAGTCCTGAAAATAATCTGTATCTGTCAGGGAAAGTGAACTGTGGAACCATTTATGTCCACGTCTCAGTGGCTTAACACAATCAAGTATTTTTTCTCCATCCATCACAAGTGAATGTGGGTCCTTGGATGTGGGTGTGGAGGGGAGGAGTGTTTTGCTCTGTGCAGCCATTTCAGGACCTGGGGCCCTTTCAGTGGCCCCATGATACAGAAGGACCCCTAAACCTTTTTCTGAGTCCTTTATATTTGGCTGGCCAATGTGCACACATAGAGTTTCATGCATGCACTAGAAATGGCATCCTTCCAACCACATGGCATTGGCTAGACCCTGCTCATCATCCCAATTAGCTACAAGGGATCATGGGAAATGTCATCTAGTTGTGGCCTTAGGAAGAAGAGGGAATGGGTTTGTTGACTAACAAGTTGTCATGTGAACTTGTTGGATTTGTTGTTGTTGTTATTATTTGCTTTTAAGTTTTGATATCAGTTATCACATTAATCATAATTGAAAATGTTGAAGGAAAGAGATAAATAGATTTGCCATCCCTACAAACCCTTCCCTGAGTCCTCCTCACTCTTGCCTTCTGGCCTTAGTATGTACTAGCCCTGCACACCAGGAATATGCTGGTGAGGACTCCCTTATGGTATCTACCTCTTTCCATTCTAATGGTATATGACCTGTATGACCACCTCTTCAAAGGGTCTTCCTGTTCATGCTTAAAGCACCCCCTGCCCTGCATCTTGCCTACTGTGGATAATCACTAAAAATTTATGGAATTCATAAATGATTGAATCTTCAATTCCCTGACCTTCCCTCCAACATAACACAACACTGGCTGAATTTTATACACATCAAGAGTCTGAAGACCACGTGTCCCCAGAGCAACAGCAGCCTAACGTCCAGGTTAGAGCTAGAGAACTAAGTGACAATAAATGACTATAATGGGTGATACTGAATTATTTATCTGTATATAAATACATATATTCTCTAAAACTATCATATGAATGTCTTTCTCATCTGAATTGGAAAAAGTATGAAAAACATGACCTGAAATTTAATTCCACTACTGATAAACTTGTGTATGTGTTTGGATTAGATGGATGGAACCAACAGATTTCACCTATTCGTCTGGGAGACCGAGACGCACCAGGATGTGGAGCACATGGCTCACTGCACTCTCTGCTATGGTAAGCCCAGATAGCGTTTCTGATCAGACTGATGTCTTTAGAGAAGGATGAATTCACAGGTGGCCACAGCACAGATCTGCCCTCCAGACGTGTATTCACTTGAATATGTTCAGAGTCTTAGAATCTGGGAATTCCTCTAAAGTCCAGATTTCTGGTTTTTCTTAGGAATCGTCTTAAGAATCACAGACACTGTATTCCTTTGTGGCCACAGTCAGCCTGAACTGAGTTGTACTTGACCTCTTTGGATAGGGCAAGTGTCTTAGAGGGCCGCACAGTCCTTTCTATCCCTATTGTCTTATCCCTGGTCTGCTCTGCTTATTGATCTGTCCAGCCAGGCTTCTATAGATGGCTGGGCTTGTGTTCCTTACTTAGTGGCCCCTTAGTGTGCAAGGCAGACCTCTGAACTAATTGTTCGGAATCCTGGGTTCTCAGCCTAGAACTGCCATCGACTATCAGTGGGATATTGGCAAGTCATTTGATGTCCCTGTGTCTCTGGCTTCCATCACTATACCTGTACTCATATTCATGTGTGCCAGAGAGAACTTTGTGCTGAAGCCCATGCATCCCAAGTGCAAAGGGCTCTCATCCACACCCATGGCACCTGGGGCCAAGGTGAGCCCTATAGGTGAAACTCAAAGGGCATTTAATTGTTCCCTCTGCTGGTCCATACTGAGACCTAACACTGCCATGAGTCAAATACGGTGACTGCTGTGTATAGAGTGTCACAGTTGATGAGCTGCTTTCACACCCACCAAATCATTTGACACATGATCTCTCTAGGTCTTGGTTCCTTCTACTGTAGAAACAGAAGCCTAGCTGGTATTTATCGAGCACTGACATATATTAACTCATTTTTTATTTAAACCTCACAAATAACCTCATAGGGTACATACTATTATCATTATCTCCAACTGACAGATGAAGAAACAGGCATGGGGAAGGCTGAATGATTTGCCCAAGATCACACACTGGATAAGAGAGCCAGGATGAACCGAGCAGGTGTCAACCTAGAGATTAGAAAGTCGTGGCCTAGTGGTTAAAAACATTAAATATATTTGAATTCATTCTTTTGAAAAATGGGCACGATTACTTGCGTTGCCCATCAGCTTGCCTTGTTAACACAAGCAGGTCGTGCTCAGCAGCAACTGCTCTTACTGAGAGTCTGGAAATGTGTTTGCGCGGAAAGGAAAGGGATGCGTGGTAACCCCAGCCTCTCCTGGGCTTCCTCCCCAGACAAGTGCAGACCAGACCCAGAGTGCGAGCAGAGCGTACCAGGACCCCTGATAGAGGACATGGATGTGGCATTCCTGGTGGACAGTTCCTATGGCGTTGGTGCTGACGTGTACCGCACTGCCCTGAGTCTAGTGGATGCTGTGCTCGACGACCTGGAGGTGGCTACGCAGCCTAGCGTGTCCTCCCATGGGGCACGTGTTGCCCTGGTGATGCACACGACTCCAGACTTCTGGCCGGGTGCAGGGCGCCCCCCTGTACTGCAGGGCTTCCACCTGACTTCCTATGGCCGAAAAACTCAGATGCAGAGGTACATCCGGGAGGCTTCCCGGCACACTCTGCAGGGAGCTCCCGCCCTGGGACATGCCCTGGAGTGGACGCTGGAAAAGGTGCTCCTGGCAGCCCCCCTGCCCAGGCCCGTGCGGGTCCTCTTCGCCATCGTGGCCAGTGACACCAGCAGCTGGGACCAGGAGAAGCTAAGGACTCTGTCCCTGGAGGCCAAGTGCAAGGGCATCACTCTGTTTGTGCTGGCCTTGGGCCCTGGTGTGAGTACCCACGAGCTGGCTGAGCTGGAGGATGTAGCCAGCCTCCCCACTGAGCAGCACCTGCTGCGTCTGGAGGGAATCTCAGGTCAGGAAGTAGCCTATGCCCAGGGATTCATGAGGGCCTTCCTGAACCTTCTAAAAAGTAAGCTTGAGGATGTCCTGGGTGGGATGGGGAGAGGAACTTACTAGAGTCTGTTATTTGGGCAAGGATGTGTCCACTGCACCTTTACTCGTGCTGAGGGTGCCCTCTGGGGAGTCCCCGGAGGGCACCCCCAAACCATTTCCTGAAAACCCTGAGCTATCATTGCCTCCACACTGTGCCAAGTCTAGTGCTGGTTTCTTACCTGGACCCTCTCATTTTGTGCCTGGGAGGCCTCAGGTTTCTACTTAACTTCTTGATTTTCTCATTTACCAAAATGAGAATTATAGTCTCTTCCTTATTTGTGAAGCCTACATTCAAATACATGTGTGGATGGACTTTGAAAGCACCAGTATTGTACAAATATAAGGAATAGTTATTGTTATTCCTAGATCTAGGAATATGGGTTACAGAATCCAATGGCATATAACAGTGCTTCTTAATGTGTACATGTATCTTTCAGGGATCTTGTTAAAATGTAGATTCCGATTCCTTATCTTTGTAGGAAGTGGAGGAGAGAATTCTCATTCTAATAGATGGCTGGTGGCTTAATGACTCTGAGGAAGAAGCAGACTGGGGGGATCACGTTTCCAGTCTGCTTCAATTTCATTTTACTCAATTTTATAAAATTTATTATGTTAGGTTTAATTTTATGTTTTGGTATACTCTTTTATATTCTGATTTTATTTTGTATTATTTATGTGATAGGATAAATTTCATGTTTTTATTTTGTTTTGTTTTTATTTTTGTTCCTTTTATTTGGTGTTTGCTTTATGCCTTATTTGAATTTATGTATTTGTTTCATTTTATGGCAGTAGATTTTTTTGGTCTTTATGTTTTGTTTATTTTTTTTATGTTGTTTTATTATATATTTGATTTTATTTTATGCTTTGTCTTTGTCTTTTAAATTTTGTCTTAATGAAAAATGTTGTTTTTATGCTTTATTTCACTGTATATTTTATTTTTAAGTTTTACATTATTTTATGCTTGATTTGACTCGATTTAATTTTTTTTCATTTTATTTTTAGGCAGAATAAACCAGTACCCATCCCCTGAGCTTACTGGAAAATGTGGGGGCCCGAACCGAGGGGACACTCTGCTGCAACCATTTAGGCCTGTGAGGAGGTAGGCTGAAGGCAGAACTGAGGTTGTCCCACAGCTCTGTCCCCATGCAGGAAACTCTCTCCATAAAGAAAGGTCATAGGCAATGTCAAGTCCTTGACCTGACCCAAACCACTGGGGCCAGGATGCTCCTCTGATTGGCAGCTCTGATCTGTTTATTTTATTTTATTTTATTTTATTTTATTTTATTTTATTTTATTTTATTATATTAAGAATAACATAGGGCCAATAAAACAAATTTGAAGGGCACATCAGTGTATAAAAGCAAAGAAGTAAAAAATCCTCCCAGCCTTTAATCCCATGTCTCAGAGGCAAAATTAATAATGCCAACCATACTGTTCTGATGTCTGTGCAAACACCCCTGCAAACCTGAGAAACTAGCCAGTCTGACACCAGAGCCATCAGGAAATGCTCAAACCTGAAGTTCCTTGAGCCCACTCATACCATTTGGGGACTGACTCAGTTCTTGTGGTTCAGTTTTGCAGTGTGAGACGGGATTTTTCCTCTGCAGGTTGCCCAAGCACCAGTCTGGCCCATCTGGCTTTGCTGACAATCTGGAAGCACTTGAAGGAACAGACATTGTGCTGGAGGAGACTAGAAAAGCCACACTGAAATCTGTAACTCGGCAAGGAGCACTTGAAAGTTATGAAAAGAACGGATACGGTGCTAAAGGAAAGGGACAAGAAAGGCCTACAAGACGAAAACAAGCCGGAAAAGGGAGAAATTCAGGCACTGCCAATGGTAAAAACCAAACTACTTCTTGATCCTTAGATTGCCTTCATTAAAAAAAAAAAAAATCCTGTGCACTGTGGTAACATGTAAATTTTGGCTTTTTAGGCACTTTCCTTTCAAATGCAGAAATTCATGTACATAACTAAAGAGATTAATTCAAGAAAACAGATGAAGGCTGACTTTCGTCTGACTGTAAAACTAGAACTGAACAGCAGTTATTTCAGGGAGTATTATTATGGAGACAAACCCTGTGACGTGTTTATTTCATTGCCCAGAAGCAATGATCTATTGCAGAAGTGGCAAACACATTCCTGACCTTGAAAGAAAGTAGAAGCTTCTTTCATCTCTGTATGACTGGCTACATACGAATGACCAAGTTTAAGGGATATTTTGGATCCATCTAAAACAACTGTAGTATCGATTTTGATTTCAGCAGGTGGTCATGCAAATACCATGTTACCTCTTATCTCTTAATGAACAAATTAAGCAAAACAGTAAACATATCGGAGAGATATGGGGGGATTTGACCCTGAAGTTTTGAAAAGATGGAAAAGATAGCTGAAACAGGTTTCTAGTGAGTGGTGGGGGTCAATCCAGCTTAGATTAAATGAGAAATAATTGCACAGAAGTTTTCAATGTGCCTAGATTGTTCTCCAGGAGCTCAGTTTTCTGATCTGTGAAGTGGGGATTATGTGAATACCTGCCTCATAGGATTATTTTAAGAATGAAACTGAGTAACTCATCTTTGCCACATAGAAGGATACAATACAAGTTATCTGTTAAGTTGCCAATGATGTGTCCTTTTTCTCTTTGATTCCAAAGCAAAAACATGTCCAAGGGAGATAACAAAAGCAGACAGATCCAGGAATTGGCACTCCTGGCATGGACAATTAAATATTAAGCATAGAAGAACGGATCTTGCTAGTTCTTGTATTTCCACTATATAATGTCCTCAGGTAATCTTACCAAGGCAGTGATTTTCAGCCTTGGCTGTAAATTAGAATTACTTGAGAATCTAAACATTCTCAATGCTTAGACCTCATCCCAGAACAATCCAGTCAGAATCTCTGTATGTGGAACTTACATAGAGCCCACTGAGCAACCAAGTGTGAGAACTACTGCTCTAAGGCACCCTTTCCCACAAATCCAAGGTAAAGGAGATGGAGGAGAGTTTACTGGTTATCTCATCCAGTCCTATTCACAGCCAAACATAGAAGCAGGAAGTTCCTCCCAATTTCCCACAATCTGTAACTTGGCTCTGGCCAGTTCCTCTCCTGTTGCCCTCCAAGGGCACCCTAAACCTTTGCCACCTCCTCAAGCTTCTTCCCCCATGTCTTTTTCTCTAGCAGATGCCTATTTTATTTTATATTTTTTTACTTTCAAAAGAAATATATGTGGCCAGGTGCAACCTCCTGTGACCTCCTAGATGGCTGGTGCACACCCTTGCCTCAGCCATCTGTGCAGGGAAAAGAGCTAGCTCTTGTCTTCAAGCATTCCCTGAACTATAGAGAAAGACCAAAGGACTCTTTAAGACTTGACTTGAGCTCCTTGTGACTTTACCCCCTATCTTTCTCTTCAGACTTTCTCCTCTCTGGGCTTTAGAAACAGCATTCTTATCTTGGTCTTCCCACTTCTCACTGCTCCATTCTTGTGGGCTACTCTTTCCAGGTCCATCCTCATAGGGAGATCCAGGTTTTATTAAATCTGGTGTTGATACGATGTCTATACTAAAGCCTCTCTTTAAGAAAAAGAAAACAAATATATTAAAATTAAGGACAAAGTGAGTATTTCTACAAGGGAGGGATGCAGCAGCTTAGGCTTTGTTAATTTCAGAGCCAACCCGCCGTGCTTTCCCCCAGGGCCTGCAGTCATTCTCCCAGCACTCTGTGTACACACACTGGGGTGAACTTTTCTGCCAGGACTATGGCTGTCCCCTCTGGACCGATGACTCTAAAACCATTATCTTCTACCTTCATGCTCTTGAGCTGCAGACCAGTGTATTCACTTACCCTCCAGACTGGGCCATGGCACAGGTCCTCAGTCATCTCAAACAAACTCAGTTAAATGAGCTCCACTTATCTCTACCATTCAAACGTTCTCCTCCTCTATTCCTTTACTGGAATACACCACCATTGGCCCAGGATTGGAAAGCCAAAACCCAAACATCATGCTGGTCATTCTCCTCTCCTCGCCTACCTGCTCCAGCTGGTGACCAGACCTTGGCGTGACTTCCTCCTCAGCATCCCTCAAGTCCATCCCCCATTCCCACATCTTTTTTCCAACAGCGTGGCTTTCACTTCAAAGGTAACCATGGAACTCTCTGTTTGATCTCATTTCTTCCAGTTTGTCCTGTTTCCAATTCCTGTCTGGGCCCCAAATTAATTTTTCTAGTTTGCCTGCACATGTGACTGTGTCATTTCTCTTCTATAGTTCCCCGTCATTTAGAAGATAGTGTCCCACTGCCTGGGAATGGCACAGAGGCCCTTCCATCAGACCCTTGCTGTGGTCTTCTGGGGCCTCACTGGTCACCACTCCCCTGCAGATACCTTTTGCACTCTTTGCCCCTTGTGCCCCGTTATTTATTCCCTGTCACTGTGAAGGTGCTCACCCTCATGTGCCCGACGGCATCCTCTCCACGGTGACCACCTGGACTACCTGTACTCAACTTTCACCTACTCAAGTTTCACTTCTATTCAGAGTCCATTGTGGCCCCAGGGAGTGTTCATTTTCATGGCCTGTCGGGGAGGGGACGGTGCATGATCCGCCCTTCCCTCCATGCCCAAGCCACCAGAAATTCTGGTGGAAGTACCTGTGAATGTGAATGAAAGCCCAGAGGGGCTTTCCCTGCCTAGAATCCGAAAAGCCACTTACCCTGTGGGTCAGGGCAATATGTCCTTGGTGTGCTTATTCCAGACATAGTTCCATTTAATCGTCCTCCCAGTAATCATACCTCTGTATCTCTTGGTAATCATATCTCTGTATCTCTTATCTGTATTTCTTGATCCCTGTGCCCCAATGGTCTCAGCTTCTGTGAGTTTAAGCAATCACCCTGTACCCTGCAGTAACAATACTAATCCTGTCTCTAGGGCGGGTGCAAAAGCAGTTATAGATTTAACTGCACCACCCAACTTCCTCATGTGGGAATAATAAAAGACTGGGACCCTTGACAGTCAAGAGAGATGGAGAGAAACTGAGAGACAGAGAGACAAAGCCATGAGATAGAGAGAGGAATACTGAGAGAGGAAGGAAGAAGAGCAGAGCGAAGAGACAAAACCATGAGACTGAAAGTCTGAGAGACGGAGATAGACAGAAACAGACACAGAGAGAAAGACAGAGAGCCTGCGCAGAGAGAGGCAAAGGAAGAGAAAGTGAAGCAAAAGACAGAGAGCAAGAGATAGAGAGACAGAGACACAGAGAGAGACAGCAACAGAGAGAGAAACAGAAACAGAGAAGCAGAAAGCAAGAGAGACATAACCAACTGTTGGCCTAAAGCTAGATTGATGTAACTAAAAGGCTTTAAATAAAGAGCCCTGAAGACACAGTTTTCAGGAGAGGAGATCCCCACACCACTCTTCCAGTCCGGTCTCCTCATTTTATCGCCAACTCCATCACCACCTTCGGGGAACCCCGACCGTGCCAGCTCCTGGCAATGGCCTCCTTTGTGCCCCTGTTACTTCGGTCAAATTCTGCCATAACTCTGGCAACTTTTTATTGTACTTACTTGTGAAGAATTGAGTGAGTGTCCTTTCTTTCACAGAACCAGGCTAATCTTGACGTATTTTCAATTCCAGTGTTCTCTCCAAAGCACACAGATCTAATTTTTGTTTTTGTTTTTCTTCTGTGACTACACAATAAGACATATATACCAGGAGAAATGCCCATTCCTATCCAACACTTATTTTTCCTCATTTTCTTTCCTTTGTTCCTGGATTTCATGGATCTATTTGGGTAACACTGCTGTAGAATCTTTCTAAGAGGGTAAAAGTTAATATACATGATAAAAATCATGCTAATGTAAAATTGGGAGCTAGGAATGATTGCTTGGGTGCACATTTATTGCCTGATGCCATATCCTACTGACAAAATAAAACTGAACAGACTCAGAGGCTCTGAGTCTCATAAAGAATACCTCAGAGATAAAACATCAGGATTCACTAACCTATAGCTGCACTGACCACCCACTAGCCACATTGGATATTTAAATTTAAATAATTTGAAATTAAATAAAACAAACAAAAAAATCAGTTCCTTAGTTAAAATAGCCACATTTTAAATGCTCAGTAGACAGTAGGCGTTTATTTTTAAAAAGACTTTTAAGAAATTTAATTCAATTTAATTAACATATAGTGTATTATTAGTTACAGAGGTAGAATTTAGTGATTCATCAGTTGTATATAACACGCAGTGCTCATTCCTTCAAGTGCCCTCCTTAATGCTCATCATCTAATTGCCCCATCCCCCCACTGACCTTCCCTCCAGCATCCCTCAGTTTGTTTCCTCAGTTAAGAGTCTCTTATGGTTTGTCTCCCTCTCTGTTTAATTTTATTTTTCCTTCATTTCCCTTATGTTCATTTGTTTTATTCTTAAATTCCATTTCTTTTAAATTATAAAAACATATATTTGTCTTTCTCTGATTTTGCTTAGCATAATACCCTCTAGTTCCATCCACATCATTGTGAATGCAATATTTCATTCTTTCTGATATATTTTGCTATATCTCTTTATCCATTCATCTGTTGATGGACATCTAGGTTCTTTCCTAGTTTGGCTATTGTGACATTACTGCTATAAACATTTGGGGTGCCTGTGTGCCTTTGAATCACTATGTTTGTATCCTTTGGGGTAAATGCCTAGCAGTGCAATTGCTGGGTCATAGGGTAGCGATATTTTTAACTTTTTGAGGAACTTCCATACTGTTTTCCAGAGTGGCTGCACCAGCTTGCTTTTCCACCAACAGTGCAAGTGCGCTTTCTCCACATTCTCGCCAACACCTGTTGTTTCCCTTGTTAATTCTAGCCATTCTGACTGGTGTGAGGTGATAGCTTATTGTAGTTTTGATTTGCATTTCCCTGATAATGAGTAATGTTGAGCATCTTTTCATGTGTCTGTTGGTCAGCTGTATGTCTTCTTTGGAGAAATGTCTGTTCATGTCTGTCCATTTATTAACTGGAATTTTTATTTTTGGGGTGTTGAATTTGATAAATTCTTTGTAGATTTTGGATACTAATATTTTATTGGATATGTCATTTGCAAATAAATATCTTCTTCCATTCTGTCGTTGCTTTTTAGTTTTGTTGATTATTTCCTTCACTGGGCAGAAGGTCTTTTATTTTGATGAAGTCCCAATAGTTTATTTCTACTTTGTGAATGATCTGTTTAAGCAAGTCCTTGGCTGTCAGTTTAGATTAGTTTGTAATGTTAGAGGGTGCCAGCTGATTGCTGAGCCCCAGATATATTTATTGAATCTACAGAATACAGCCAGAAGTTCACCTTTGGAGTGTTTTCCTAGTGACTCTAACATGTTTTAGAGAAGCATTTGCCCTGGTTTCTTCTCCTGGACAATTTCCATGGCCACCTCTTGACCTCAAGAGTGTATCTCCTTTCCTTGGGCCCAGCATATCTGGTCACTTCTTCAGGAAAGCTGGTCTGGGCTTATTATACTAATGGAAGGTTTCTTCCAAGGAACTGACAATGAATTTTAGCCTCTCGCTTTCTGAAGACATTACTATCTTTATTTGGTGGTACTTAGAAGGCCCAGGGGAAAATTACTTGGAGGATACCATTATTCTACATTGCATAGCCACTGACCTAAAACAAGCATCTTTTCCATGACATCAGGTGTACCCAAGGAAATCTGTTCTCTCTGGAAGGCAGAAGTTACATATATAGGGAAATTAGCATTTGATGTAAAGTTTAGGGCATCTCAGATTTTTTTCTGTTGTGACTTGTTAATTATAAATACAGTTTTTCATTTTTTAGGACTATCACATTATTCTTATAATAGATACATCTTCTTGGGCAAGTGTCAGGGTACGATAATAAATATATATAATAAGCTGGGTACTTTGCTAGGTCACTAGAAGGCTGGATGGGTTTAGGATTAGGCAAGGGATTGATGTGGTTTGAAAAAAGTGGGAAATGAGCATAATAGGGCAGCGAGGAGCTCTTGGTGTCAGAAAGCTTCATTCATGCATTCGTTCACTCATTACACGTTATCTAGTGTATCATCCATATGGTGGGTACTGTGCAAAATAATATATAGCTGTAACTGTATTGCACTTTTTAGGTATATTCTGTGCCACCTTATGAAAAACTTGTGATGTGGGTTTTTTCATTGCTTTTATGGGTGAAGAAACTGGCGTTCAGAGAGGATAGTTCAGGATAAGCTCAGGCTCACACAGCCAGTCAGTGGTGAGGCTGGGATTCATTCCCAGGCTGTGTCTCCCAACCATTGCAGTCAGGCTCATGCAGGACATTCAGCTCTCCCTGCGTTTGTTTTGCTGCAGGTCCTTGTTCCATGGACCCAGTGGCAGGGCAGTGCCAGGATTACACCCTGAAATGGTACTACGACAAGGAGAAGCAGGCCTGCCAACAGTTCTGGTACGGCAGCTGCGGGGGCAACGCTAACCGGTTCGAAACCCAGGAAGACTGTGAGGCGCGGTGTGCCCCAACACCCCCGTAAGGCAGAACCTCATTCTGGCCACTTCTGTTCTCTGAGCTGATGAAAACGAGTTTACCTTTCCTGCGACAGTGCCATACAGCTCATCAATTACGTAGCTCACTCTACAATCTCATAGGTCGGATTCCTAACCCTCTGGATTTTTCCCTACCAGCGAGGATTTGGGCCAGATGATTTGTGACTTGAGAAGGACTGCATTCTAGTCGCTAAAAGAGTAACTGAAACTTCCCTGCGAGTTTGTAAAGGACTGAGAACTGAATGAAGAAGAAACTTAACATGACCTGAAACATTACCTAAAATTTTTTTTCACCTCCGTAGCAAAAGAGAACTCAGTGTGAACAGTGAGTAGAACCTAATTTGGAAATGAGTTGAAACTTGAATTCTGGTTTATCACTAGAGAATATGGAAGTGTTAGTCAAAGCAGGGGTCTGGAAATTTTTCATGTGATATTCAATCCTTGTCACTCAGCATAAAAATAAAGGTATTTTGGTTAAACCACTTGATATGAAATCACGCGTGATACCTGCTTACTGCGTTATATTCTGTGTTGTATTTTGTGATGTAGCTGTTGATGGGGCAGAAGCAGTGAGTTTGCTGTGGGACCTGGTCCTTTGTCATCAATTACAATGACTCTTGTCCTTTGAAACTTGGTGACTCAACAATTAAAGCTGAAGTTGTCCATGTGCATATGAAATGAAGGGTCTAGATTCAGCCTGGGTGAAATTTTTTTCCATATAGATTGTGAGGAAATTGCGATTTTGTGAGGTATTCCTTGGGCTTCATGGCTTTCTTCCTCAGGCCTCTACATCGGGCCCAGGCTCAGGGCAGAAGTGGGCACTCCCAGGAATTCTAGAGCTGCTGAATATTGAGGATGCTTGGTGTGGGGCTTCAGGGAGATCGTGTATTAATCAACTTGGGCTGCCATAGCAAAATAACAGAGGTGGTGGCTTAAGCATCAGAAGCTTATTTCTCACAGTTCTGGAAGTCTAAGCTACACCGGAAGTGGAAGATCAAGGTTTGGCCAATTTGGTTCCTGGTGAGAGCTTCCTTCCTGGGCTGAAGACAGCTGCCTTCTTGCTCTGCCCTTAGATAGACTTTCCTCTATGGAGAGAGAGAAAGAGGGAGGAAGGGAGGGAGGGAGGGAGAGAGAGAGAGAGAGAGAGAGAGAGAGAGAGGAGCCAGAGGGAGGGAGGGTTTTCTATTATTTCTTTTTACAAGGACACTAATTCCATAGATTAAGGCTCTACCCTTATGACCTCGTTTAACCTTAAGTACCCCTAAAGGCTGTATCTCCAATGTATCTCCAAATACAGTCACTTTGGGGTTAGGGCTTCAGCAGATGGATTTTGGGATGACACGAACATTCAGTGCATAACGGATCACAAGCAGCTGGAGGTTGCCCCCAGGGACCCAGAATGGCGCTTGCTCTCTGGCAAGTTCCTGGTTCAATAACAAAAGCTGTCATACCAGAATCCTGGTTGTTCCTCCTCTCAGCCCAGGGGATGGGATGGGATGGGAGCCAGCTTTATATAAAATAATCATAGAAACATTAAAAATTTTATTCTATTTTTGTGGCAATTATTTTTATCTGATCACAAAAGCATAACTATGTTTTCATGGTAGCAAATTTGTAAAACCCAGAAATACACATGGAAGAAATAAAGATCGGTTATAATCTTTACTCCCAAAGGTAATCATTTTGGTATAATCCAGGAATGACCGGAATACGATTTTTTTTTCTTCTTTCCTTAACATACTACATTGTACCTGCTTTTGGCTAAAGCATGTTCATGATGGGAATGAAGTGGCACACATTTCATCTTGCTTGAGAGAGCTGCTCATCGTGCATTTCTCTCTTTTAGGCACACCCTCAGCTGCGGTGTGCAGGTAAGGGTTGAGCGTATCTATCCTGAGAAGGGTATGTGAGTTGAACTGTGATCCATTTTCCATTTCTTTCTTTTTTTTTTTTTAAGATTTTATTTATTTATTTGACAGAGAGAAACACAGCGAGAGAGGGAACACAAGCAGGGGGAGTGAGAGGGAGAAGCAGTCTTCCCGCCAAGCAGGGAGCCCAATGTGGGACTCGATCCCCGGTCTCCGGGATCATGACCTGAGCCGAAGGCAGTCGCTCAACCAATTGAGCCACCCAGGCACCCCTATTTTCCATTTCTTATGTCCACCCTGTCCTTCCAGCTTGAGAAGGTGAGAACCCAAAGGCAAAGATTCAATATAAGAGGAATGTTGGGAGGAGACGTTCAGGTGTTGGTTGTTCTCCTCCTTGGAACACTTACAAGGTCCACCTGCAGTCCTCCCTGCATTTACTAGATGGTGGAATGGAGCTCTGCTGAGCTCTGCTGACCCTAGCACAAAGTTTACTTGGAAAGCCAAGGTGGAGAGACAGCCTGACCAAGGATTGGAAACCATGATAGTCTGCAGTTTATAAAGTGCTTTCCCACATTATTTCATGTTCTCCCACTACTAAATCTTGGATGTTGGCATTGTTCTTTCTTATTTTTCCTTTGCTTTTCCCATTCTCAGAAAAGTGAAGTGTCTTGACCAGGCACTTAACAGCAACTGGCTTTGAATTCCTCTTAATCCTGAAAGCAGGGCTCCGTAGGCAGCACTCCACTGTTCCAAAGCATTAGATGCCACCAGAGAATTCTGAAGGTCAGAGATCTAGGCGTTAGGGGTTGTGAGGGAAGGAGGATGGACTGAGACAGAAGAGAGAAATTTCCTGCTTGACATAAAGGAGCTTGACTTTGCTCTTTGCCTCAGATGCTCCCCACTCACCCCTGCGGCTTCTGGACTGGCCCACGTGTGGGAGAAGCAGCAGCAGGAATGGACTGAAAGAAAAGTTGAACTGTGGTGCAGGAAATCTTAATAACTGCCTTGGCGAATCCCTCAGGGAGCTCTGGAGTTAAAGGGCTTGCCAGAGTTGCCCTGGAGTGTGTGGAATTGCTGGGCCTGTACCCCTGCCTCCACTGGCCATTGGAAGTTGGCTGCTCCAGGAAGGTCATGCTCGTGGGTGAGGCAGCTCTGAAGGGGTCCTGCTGAAGGCTGTCTGCCATCTGCGCTGCTCCCAAATCCCACAGGACTCAGAAGCGTTAGTGCAGCATTCAAGCCCTCAGGGGTCAGGTGTTTGCCTCCAGTCTCTAGTCTTATTGATGGTGACGATTGTTCTGTCCCTCCAGGTTTTCTTGAGCAATACTAAATAAATCATGTGTAGTTTCCTGGAAATTCCACATCCCATTCATCCATACTGTTGCCTGTAGTGATACTTCCATTTTAATTCATTTGTTTGAAAAGAATTTCTTAGGTATCTACTATCTACCAGGGCCATTATCTGTATCAAAATCCAGCTCAGGTCTCATTGCCACTGTGAAAACTTACCCCTTTTCAAGAAAGAATTAGTCTTTTTTTCCCATGGTATTTACACCATTTGCCCATTAGTCTCCTTAGACTGTGAGCCTTTTCATCTTGGAACAGCTTGCCCTGAACAGAGCCAGATTTTCTTTTGGTCCTAAATGTGTAGCTCTCTGTTTTCAGACTATTAGAAAGGAACTACCCTCCCCCCACAACAATGCTCAATTCAACTCTTTTATTCCATACCTCTTGCTCTAGAAAAAGCCTCTGCTTTGTAGACGTTCTGCATTTGTTCCAGACACCATTGTATGAATGCTCCATCAGCCAAGTGGTAAAAAATTTCAATAGTTTTTGGGCGCCTGGGTGGCTCAGTGGGTTAAAGCCATGTCTTCAGCTCAGATCATGATCTCAGGGTCCTGGGATCGAAGCCCACATTGGGCGCTCTGCTCAGCATGGAGCCTGCTTTATCCTCTCTCTGCCTGCCTCTCTGCCTGCTTGTGGTCTCTCTCTCTGTCAAGAAAATAAATGGATAAATAAATAAATGTGATTCATTAAATAAGTTCTAAAAGAATTTCAATCTTTTTTAATTTCTTCCCTGGATCTGTAATCACATCGTCACTATGCATTACTGTGGGGTATTGGTTTTTCTCATGAAGAAATTAAGGTGTAGAAAGGTCAAGTGACATCAAGTCTCATGCAATAAGTCAGGTTGGTAGCCTACAGTGTGTGTGAAACTGATGTGGCATCTGTTTCGTTCACTTGGCAAAGTGGAGAGGTTTTAATCATTGTGTGAATTGATTGCTTTGTACTCTTAAACATACAGTGGATTTCATCAATTCCAGAGAATCAGAGAGTTGAAGGTTGCTAGGCTCTGAACTTGGCTCCCAGCCATCTCTTAAAGTGTGAAAATGAATCCAAGCATTTTTCCTGAGCTCTCCTAAGGAGGGTTCATGCTGACCAGGCACTTTCTCAGCCTTTTCCTTTGTCACATTTTGCCATCTTGTAATCTCATGGTGGATTATTCCTTTGGTTATTGAAGAGTCCCAGAGGTTATGTTCTCAGTGTCCCTGGGGATTCACAGGATTATGGTGTTATGGGAAATACCAAGACTGGGATACCTGAATGCAGCCCCTGATTCCCTCCGTGACTTTCCTGGTGACCTTGTGCAACTCAATCCATTTTTCTGGGCCTTGTTTTTCTCTGGCTGAGGAGGCTGATAATGAGAGGTACATCTCTTGCCCCTTGTAGTCTCTCTACATTCTTCATGCAATCTAAATCCTTCTTTCTTTAGTTCATCTCTTATCTCAAGCCTAGCCGAGGACAAAAGAACCACCCAGCTGAGTCCAACCCAAATCGCTGAACCCTAGCATAATGAGCTAAACAAACAGTTGTTTTAAAACACTCAGTTTTGGGACGCCTGGGCGGCTCAGTTGGTTGGGCGACTGCCTTCGGCTCAGGTCATGATCCCGGAGACCCAGGATCGAGCCCCACATCGGGCTCCCTGCTCGGCGGGAAGCCTGCTTCTCCCTCTCTCACTCCCCCTGCTTGTGTTCCCTCTCTGGCTGTGTTTCTCTCTGTCAAATAAATAAAATCTTTAAAAAAAAAAAAGAACACTCAGTTTTGGGGTGATTATAATTTGATGAAATTGTGGCTGAGCTGGCTCATGTGTCTACAGCCGGACACTAGTCTATTGGTCAGTTGTTTGGCTTAGGGTCACTTCCTTGTGATAAAAAAAAATTATGTATTTGTATGGGTCTAATAATATAGCCTTACTATATATAAAACACCATGGAGTTAGGTTAGAGAAAGCTTTTTTTTTAAAAAAAAATATTTATTCATTTGACACAGAATGACACAGAGAGAGCACACAGTGCATAAATAAATTTTTAAATATTTTATTTATTTATTCAACACAGAGAGTGAGTATATGGGGAGAAGCAGGCAGAGGGAGAGGGAGAACCAGATCCCCTGTTGATTAGGGAGACTGAGGCAGGGCTCAATCCCAGGACCCTGGGATTATTACCTGAGCTGAAGGCAGATGCTTAACTGACTGAGTCACCTAGGTGCCCAGAGAAAGCTTTTAGAAGCAGAAGAATTGGAAAGGAAGAAGTAACATCTCTTTTTGTAGATGACATGAATACGTTTCTAGGAAAATAAGGTCTAAGAGAACAATGGTGTTGTAGATCAGTCTTCATCAGTCTGGATCCTATGGTGATCAGGAACAACTTACTGTGATAGACACAAAATATGGCTGAGAAAGTAACCTTTGTTGTTGTAAACCACTGAGGTTAAGGATATGTTACTGCAGCATTACCAAGCCTATTCCCAGTGATACAGATAGAGAGCAACGACAACTCTCAAACATGGCTCTATGAAATGAAATGAGAAAGCGTTCTGGCATTTTCCATTAAAATTTAGGATGTAAATATCCTGAACCAGAAATTTCATTTTTACATATATCCCCTGGAAATGTAGACTCATGATCACCAAGATTCATACACGTTCATGTGCAATGTTTACAGCACCGAGTTGAGACCCCCAAGTCATGAACAGCCTATGTGTCCATTAATAGTGAGATTGTTGAATATGCTGGGGTACCTTAAAAGAGAGTGTACAACAGTGTAAATGAATTAATTAAACTGAATTAAGATACAGCAACCTGGCTGAATCTTTTTATTTTTTTTGCCCTAGTGATTTGTTTTTATTTATTTTTTTTAAATCTATAACCCAGTGACCCTATCTCTTTCCGCCCACCCCCAGCAACCCTCAGTTTGTTTCCTGAGAGTAAGAGTCTTTAATGGTTTGTCTCCCTCACTGGTCCCAACTTGTTTCAATTTTTTTCCCTTTCTACTTCCATGACGCCCCTGCCTGCCTCTCAAATTCCTCATATCAGAGAGATCATATGATAATTGTCTTTCTCTGATTGACTTATTTCACTCAGCATAACAGCCTCCAGTTCCATCCACATTGTTGCAAATGGCAGGATTTCATTCTTTTTGATGGCTGCATAGTATTCCAGTGTGTGTGTGTGTGTGTGTGTGTGTGTGTGTGTGTGTGTGTGTGTACCACATCTTCTTTATCCATTCATCTGTTGATGGACATCTAGGTTCTTTCCATAGTTTGGCTACTGTAGATATTGCTGCTATAAACATTGGGGTCCAAGTGCCCCTTTGGATCACTACATTTGTGTCTTTAGGGTAAATACCCAGTAGTGCAGTTGTTGGTTTGTAGGGTAGCTCTGTTTTCACCTTTTTGAGTAATCTCCGTACTTTTTTCCAGAGGGGCTGCACCAGCTTGCATTCTCACCAACAGTATAGGAGGGTTCCCCTTTCCTCCCATCTGACTGGTGTAAAGTGGTATCTCAGTGTGGTTTTGATTTGAATTTCCCTGATGGCTAATGATGATGAACATTTTTTCATGTGTCTGTTAGCCATTTTTATGTCTTTTATGGAGAAATGTCTGTTCATGTCTTCTGTACATTTTTTGATGTCATCATCTTTTTTTGGGTGGTTGAGTTTGAGGAGTTCTTTATAGATCTTGGATATCAGCCCTTTGTCTGTAGGGTCATTTGCAAATATCTTCTCCCATTTTGTGGGATGCCTCTTTGTTTTGTTGACTATTTCCTTTGCTGGGCAGAAGCTTTTTATTTTGATGAAGTCCCAAAAGTTCATTTTTGCTTTTGTCTCCTTTGCCTTTGGAGACGTGTCTTGAAAGAAGTTCTGTGGCCGATGTCAAAGAGGTTAATGTCTATGTTCTCCTCTAGGATTTTGATAGATTCCTGCCTCACATTGAGGTCCTTCATCCATTTCAAGTTTATCTTTGTGTATGGTGTAAGAGAATGATTGAGTTTCATTCTTCTACACATAGCTGTCCAATTTTCCCAGCATCATTCATTGAAGAGACTGTCTTTTTTTTTTTTTTTAAGATTTTATTTATTTGACAGAGAGAAACACAGCCAGAGAGGGAACACAAGCAGCGAGAGTGAAGGAGGGAGAAGCAGGCTTCCCGCTAAGCAGGCAGCCCAATTCGGGGCTCAATCCCGTAACTCTGGGATCATGACCTGAGCAGAAGGCAGAGGCTTAATCACTGAGTCACCCAGGCGCCTCAAGAGACTGTCTTTTTACCACTGGGCATTTTTTCCTGCTTTGTCAAAGATTACTTGACCATAAAGTTGAGGGTCCATATCTGGACTCTCTACTCTGTTCCATTGGTCTATGTGTCTGTTTTTGTGCCAGTAACATGCTGTCTTGGTGATCATAGCTTTGTAATAAAGCTTGAAATCTGGTAATGTGATGCCCTCAGCTTTGTTTTTCTTTTTCAACATTTTCTTAGCAATTCGGGCTTTTCTCTGGTTCCATATAAATTTTAGGTTTGTTTGTTCCAGCACTTTGGAAAATGTTGGTGGAGTTTTGATTGGGATAGAATTAAAAGTATAAATTTCTCTGGGCAATATAGACATTTTAACAATGTTTATTCTTCCATCCATGAGTGTGGAATGCTCTTCTCTTTTGTGTTTTCTTCAATTTCTTTCATGACTGTTCTATAGTTCGAGTATAGATCCTTGACTGCTTTGGTTAGGTTTATTCTGAGGTATCTTATGGTTTTTAGTGCTATAGTAAATGGAATCAATTCTCTAATTTTCCTTTCTATATTTTTTTCATTTTTAGTGTATAGAATGCAACTGATTTGTGTACATTGATTTTGTATCCTGCCATATTACTTAATTGTTATATGCATTTTAGTAGTTTGGGGGTTGAGTCTTTTGGGTTTTCCATAAAAAGTATTGTGTCATCTGTGAAGAGAGAGAGTTTCACTTCTTCTTTGCCAGTTTGAATATCTTTTATTTCTTTTTGTTGTCTAACTGCTGTTGCTAGGACATCTAACAGTATGTTGAACAATAGTGGCGAGAGTGGGCATCCTTGTCTTGTTCTTGATATCAGTGGGAAGGCTGTCAGTTTTTCCCCATTGAGAATGATATTCATTGTGGGTTTTTCATAGATAGATTTTATGAGGTTGAGGAATGTTCCCTCTATCCCTGTACTTTGAAGAGTTTTAATCAGGAATGGATGCTGTATTTTGTCAAATGTTTTTTCTGCATCTATTGAGAGGACGATGCGGTTCTTCTCTCTTATTGATTTGTTCAATCAATGTGATAATTGATTGATTTGTGAATGTTGAACCACTCTTCCATCCCAGGGATAAATCCCACCTGGTCGTAGTGGGTAATATTTTTAATGTACTGTCAGATCCTATTAGCTAAGATCTTGTTGAGAATCTTGGCATCCATATTCATCAGGGATATTGGTCTGAAATTCTCCTTTTTGATGGGGTCTTTGCCTGGTTTGGGGATTAAAGTAATGGTGAAGAGCCTCCATTTTTTATTGCACCTCATTAATAGCTTTTTAAATTTCAAATTGGTTAGATTTTAGTTTTTTTGTTTCTCCAGAAAGGGATTTTATTTCTCCATAAATGGATTCTTTAATATCTTCCATGCTTTTTTTGAGCCCAGCTAGCACCTTGATAATTATCATTCTGAACTCTAGTTCTGACATATTACTAATGTCCCTATTGGTTAGGTCCCTAGCTGTCAGTACTGCCTCTTGTTCTTTTTTTGAGGTGAGTTTTTCTGCCTTGTCATTTTATCTAGATAAGAATAGATGAATGAGAGAACAAAATACTAAAAGGGTAGCAATGACCCCAGAGAAATATACTCTAACCAAATCAGAAGAGACTCAAAACTGGGGAAAGAAGAAAGGAAAATAAATCTATTTTTCTATTTGTCTGTTAGAAGAAACTGCCTCCCAAAATTTTAAAGAAAGAAAAACTTATATATGTACAAAAATAAGGGTATACACGGTGAAGGGATGGAATATGGCTATAAAAATGAAAATTAAAAGAAACTGTATCCTAAAGTTTTAAAGAAAGAAAAACTTCTATGTAAAAAAATAAGCTTAAATACAATGAATGGATAGATATGACTAAAACAATGAAAATTAAAAAACGATTTTTTAAAAAAGATATTAATAAAATAGTTTTAAAAAACATTAAAATAGGAAAGAGAAAAAAGTTAAAAAATAGAGTAAGAAAAAAATAAAATAAAAAAATTAACTTTGAAAGACTAAAGAATCATGGGAAAAAAGTCACAAATTCTACGTGATGCATTGTCCTAGCTCTGGAGTTCCGCAGTTTTCATTGATTCGTGAACTTGGTCTTGCCTGGATATTCTCGCAGATCTTCTGGGGGAGGGGCCTGTTGTACTGATTCTCAAACATCTTTGCCTGAAGCGGAACTGCCCCGCCCTTGCCAGGAGCCAGGCTAAGCGATCTGCTCAGGTTCGCTCTCAGGAGCTTTTGTTCCCTGATCGCTTTCCGTACAGCTTTGGAGGCCGGGAATGAAGATGGCAGCCTCCCAGTCTCTGGCCTAGAGGAGCCGAGAGCTTGGGGCCCCATGCCTCAGTGTGCCCTCAGAGAAAAGCAGTCAATCACACCTGTCCCCCTGTCTCTGGCTGCACTCTGTCCTCACCTGGCCTGTGGCCCAGCGTTTCTGTCTCTGGCACTCAACCCTGTTTGGAGTCTCCAAACCCAGAAGATTCTGCAGATGCTCCCATGCCACCCTTCTCGGTGGAGGAAGGAGGGGCGTCCCCCCAGAGCAGTGGCCCGACTGCGCCTGGGATCACGGTTTAAGGTAAGCCCAACTGAGAGCCCCCTCCTCGGCTCCATCTCTGCCGCAGGCTTCCCCACTCAGATACCTGGCAGCTCTGCCATGCCCAGGCATCTCGGGTCCTTCTGTGACCCGTGGGTCCTGAGACCACACTGTCCCAGTAAGTGTCCCACTCCCCACTTAGTCTCTGGGCGGTGTCCCTCAGTGGAGCAAACTTCTAGAAGTTCCAATTTTGTGTTCCGCTGCTCTTCTGCTGGCCGGGAGCTGGCCCCTCCCCATGTCACCTCCAATCCACTTCTCTGAATATCCTACCTTTCAGAAAGTGGTCACTTTTCTGTTCCTAGAATTGCTGCTCTTCCTCTCTTTGATCTCCTGTTGAGTCTGTAGGTGTTCTGACTGGTTTGATAACCTTCCAGCTGAAATCCTGGGACCCCATGATCTCTAGGTCTCCTACTCCTCTGCCATCTTGCTCCTCCCCCAACATGGCTGAATCTTAAAAGATATTTTTGAGAGAAAAAGACAAGTGTCCACAGAATAGCATTCCATTTATCTAAGTTTCAAAAACAGACGGAATTAAATTATATTGTTATCCCTTCTGTGATGAGACTAGGAAAAAAAAAGTGAAAATGCAGTTACCACTGAAGTTAGGATGACAATGTGGTAGAGGCTGTGATGTGTCACCCACATCCCCCTTTCAGGAAGGAAGAACTCCTTCCTTCAGCTGCTGTGAGTGCTGCAGGATGGTGACCCTCAGAGGTCAGCTTTCATTGGAGGTTTCCTCTGTTGAAAAATTCACATTCTTCCACAAGCAGATGTATCCAGCCAGTGACTGGTCAATACCAAATTATTAAGGTCCAGCCCCACCACTTGGGACAACCTTTTAGGGCCATCCCAACTCCCAACTGTCTGTGGGGTCAGCTGAGAACTGCAATGGGGCTACAGTGACTCTCTACCTAATTTGATTTTCTTCCCTTCCTTCCCAGGTGTTGATCTCAAGAGCACTCCCTTACAAACAACCTATGTGTTAAGCTCTGTTTCAGAGACTGCTTCCTAGGGTTCCCAGACTGTTATCCTTTTGCAGAGGGAGGTGCCTCAGACTGGGAAGCAGAACTGGGGTGCCAGAAAGTGTTCAAGTCTTCTCTATTGTCACAGGTATTTACTTTACATGCATTTATTAGAGTGTACATTTATGTCTTATGCCATTGATTCAGGGCTTTTTAAAAATTTATATTTTATGTGTGAGCATAACATGTGAGCTAATGTAATCTCCATATAAATCTCCATCTTCCAGAAAGTAGAACATATTCTATGTTGGTCTGAGTTAATTTATTTCTTTGCAAGTGGTGGCAAACTCTTCATCATGCATTTAGGAGTGGGCACATTTTAAAAGCATGATTTTTCATTCATCAGAATATGGCAATTACATCAGAGTTCCTTCTGTTACAAAAAGATATAGTCAGACTGGGTCTGGTTTTGATTTCTTAATCACTTTCCTCAGGGGATACTAAAGAGTGATGTCAGAATGTTCAGACTCATTTTAATCTCTAGGTCCTTTGAAATACGTCAGGTTTTTTTTTTTTTTAATTCCAGTACAATTAATGTATAGTGTTCTATTGGTTTCAAGTGTACCATATAGTTATTCAACAGTTCTATACATTACCCAGTGCTCATCAAGGTAAGTGTAATATTAATCCCCTTCATCTATTTCACACATCCCCCCCACCTCCCCTCTAGGAACCATCAGTTTATTCTCTAAGAGTCTGTTTTATGGTTTGTCTTCTTTTCTTTTTTTTTTTTTTCTTGAATTCCATATATGAGTGAAATCACACGGTATTTGTCTTTCTCTGACTAATTTTTTTCACTTAGCATTATACCTTCTAGATCCATTCATGTTGTTTCAAATGGAAAGATTTCATTCTTTTTTTTATGGCTGAGTAATATTATATTGTATATATAACCACATCTTCTTTATCCACTCATCTATCATTGGACATTTGAGTCACTTCCATATTTTGGACATTGTAAATAATGCTGCAAAAACATAGGGATGCAGGGACTCCTGTGTGGCTCAGTTGGTTAAGTGACTGTCTTTGGCTCAGGTCATGATCCTGGAGTCCTGGGATCGAGTCCCACATCAGGCTCCTAGCTCCATGGGGAGTCTGCTTCTCCCTCTGACCTTCTCCCCTCTTATACTCTCTCTCTCTCTCTCTCTCTCTCTCTCTCTCTCTCTCTCTCTCTCACACACACACACACACACACACACACACACACACACACATAAATACAATTAAAAATAAACACAGAGATGCATTTATCTTTTCAAATTAGTGTTTTGTATTCTTTGGGTGAATAGCCAGTAGTGGAATTACTGGATCATACGGATAATTCTAGTCTTAATTTTTTGAGGAAGCTCCATGCTGTTTTCCAGAGTGGCTGCACAATTTTGCATTCCCACCAACAGTACACAAGCTTTCCTTTTCCTCCATATCCTCGACAGCACTTTTTTAAGGTGTGTTTTTGATTTAGTCATTCTAACAGGTGTGAAGTGATATCTTATTGTAGTTTTGATTGCATTTCCCTGCTGATGAGTGATTTTGAGCATCTTTTCATTTGTCTGTTGGCCATCTGGATGTCTTCTTTAGAGAAGCATCCATGTCTTCTGCCCATTTTTAATAGAATTATTTGTTCTTTTTCGTGATGAACTGTATAAAGTCTTTATATAATTTGGATACCGACCCTTAACCACATATATCATCTGCAAATATTTTCTCCCATTTAATAGGTTGTTTTAATTTTGACTCTTAGAATTGGGCACAGCTTAGAAAGAAATTTATAAGGAGAGATGAAAGAAGTAATATCCATTTATCAAAAAAAATATTACTGAGAACTTACTTACCTTAGTTCTTATATGATAAGAACACATCTGTTAGCTTGGGATATATAAGTAAAGAATAAAGAAAGAAGTTATTGCTCTCATCTACTCACATAGTTACCTTTTTTTTTGTTATCTGGTAAGAGCACCTGAAATTTACCCTGTTAGCAAATTTCCAGTGTACCATATAAAATTATTAACTATAGTCATCATGTTGTATATTATATCTATATATATTCAATCTATATAATTGCAACTTTGTACCCTTTAATCAACATCTCTACATTTCTCCCACCTCTCTGAGACTGGTAACCACAGTTTTACTCTCTGTTTTCATGTATTTGACTTTTTTTAGATTACCCATATAAGTGAGATCATGTAGTATTTTTCTTTCTGTATCTGAATTATTTCCCTAGTGTAACATCTTCCAGGTTCATCCATGTTATTGCAGATAGCAGAATAGCCATCCTTTTTAAGGTTGAGTAATATTCCATTGTATATACATACCATAATTTATCTATACATCTGTCAAAAGACAATTAGGTTGTTTTCACATGGTGGATATTGTGAATAATGCTGAAGTGAAGGGGCATGGATATCTCCAAGGTACTGATTTCAGTTCCTTTGGATATATACCCAGAAGTGGGATTGCTGGATCATATTATAGTTCTATTCTTCAGTTTCTTTTTTAAGATTTTATTTACTTATTTGACAGAGAGAAACACAGCAAGAGAGGGAACACAAGCAGGGGGAGTGAGAGAGGGAGAAGCAGGCTTCCCGCCGAGCAGGGAACCCAATGTGGGGCTCGATCCCGGGTTTCCGGGATCATGACCTGAGCCGAAGGCAGTCGCTTAACCAACTGAGCCACCCAGGCACCCTTATTCTTCAGTTTTTTAGAAACCTCCATATTATTTTCCATAATGATTATGCCAATTACATTCCCACCAACAGTGCACAAGGGATCCTTTTCTCTACATTCTCATCCACATTTGTTATTTCTTTTTAAAAAGGATTTTACTTATTTATTTGCGGGAGAGAACTAGAAAGAGGGTATGTGTACAAGTGGGATGGAGGCCGAGAGGCAAAAGGAGAGGGAAAGCAGACTTCTTGCAGAGTATGGAGCCCAATGTGGGGCTTGATCCAGGACCCTGAGATCATGACCTGAGCTGAGGTCAGATGCTTAACCAACTGAGCCACCCAGGCATCCCTGTTATTTCTTTTCATTAATAGCCATCTTAACAAGTGTGAGGTGATATCTCATTATAGTTTTGATTAGCATTTTCCTGATGATTAGTAATGTTTAGTACCTTTTCATCGACCTATGGCCATTTGTACATCTTCTTTGGAAAAATGCCTATTCAGATACTTTGCTCAATTTTTAAAAACTGCTTGTTTTCTTTCTTGCAATTGAGTTGTAGGAATTTCTTATATATTTGGATATTAACCCTTTATTAGGTATATAGTTTGCAAATATTTTCTCCCATTCCATAGTTTGCCTTTTCATTTTACTGATTGTTTCCTTTGCTGTGTGGAGCTTTTTAGTTTGAGGTTGTTCCACTCATATATTTTTATTTTTGTTGCCTGAGCTTTTGGTGTCACATTCAAAAAATCATTGCTGATCAACAGTTTGGCAGAGTAGCTGATACTGGTCTTTGTCTCCTCATACTCAGAACAACAACAATTAGACAGCTATCCACAAACATAATCCTGGAAGAGCTCAAGAGCTCTATTAAGAATCTACTGTAATACAGTGGAGTAAAAAATGAATAACTACAGAGAAAATATCCCTGGGGAGATTGTCTTAGTTGAGATGTTTGGGGATGAGTAGAAACAAAGAAGAGGAGTGGAGGCTATCACGATCAGGTGCCACTTGCTTCCATCTCCCTAGTGACCTTCTCTGCTGAGGATCCCTTCTGCCTTTGCCACTGAGGACCTCACAGCCCCAGCAACAGCTTCAGATTTCCCATAGCTTTTATGGCAGAGGACCCCGTAATGTCATTGGTATGGAACCCAGAAGGCTACTCCACCGAGTTTACTAACAGCTTCGGCCACACTGACATACCAACAGCCATAGTTGCTGTGGACATCCAGAAGAAAGATGCTGCTGTGCACCTTTCAGAAGGAGCTGTTCTTGTGTTGCCCTGGAACTTGGACTGCCTGCCCCCACAGTCCCATGCATGGCTAACTTCAAAGGCACTCTTGCTCCACATGTAGCTGCATTTTAGACTGTGGCTTTGTGTGCACCCACACTGCAGATCCCGGCTTAATGATTGCCATGTGTATACCCCCATCTCAGGTGCCAAAGCCACTGTTAATGCAGGCAAGCCAGCACCCGAGATCAAGTGCTATCTCTCCATGCATACTTTTGCTTTAGAATCTGGTTCTGTGGCCACTTAGCATTCACTTGTATCTTAAGCACCCAAGTCACCATGTTGTGTACTAGCCAGTGCCCTGGACCTCAGAGCCACTCTTGCTCTGTGAATACCCATACTCCAGACCCCAAGTCCACAGTTATGCCACAGGTACCCACACCTGAGGCACTGGGGACACTACCACTGCAGGCTAGCTAGTGTCCCAGACTACAGAGCTGCCATGACTCTGTGAGCACCAGTGCTCCAGACTTAAACTCAGTGGCTGCTCCATAGGCATAAATTCATCAAGATACCAATGTTGCCATCACCATTATGGCACCTATAAGCTTGATCCAGCACCAAGAGGAATCCTCTTGGCCATGACATCCCTTATAGGAGACAAAGAGATCAGGTGGTCCCCAGTGACCCTCACCACTGAAGATTCCAGTAGCCTTTACTAATGCTATGGACACCTTGGTGTTAGCCCTGATTTTTGAGGATTCCTATAGTCTTTGCCATCACTAACCAAAACCGAATTACACAGAGACTATACGAGTGGGTGTTCCCCAAATCTGAAACCACCACATCCACCTTAGCACCCACCTGCAGGTGAAATATTTGAATGTCTGAAAGACCTGATTTCTCTAGCAAACATTCAGACATCAAACAAAGCTACAAGAAATATGAAAAATTAAGGAAACATGGTACCACCAAAGGAACATAATTTTCCAGAGCTCTATGTATTGTCTGACAAAGAATTAAAAGTAATTGTTTTAAGGAAGCCCAGAAAATTATAAGAGAACACAGACAACTCAATGAAATCAGGAAAACAATATGTGAATAAAATGGAAAGTTCAACAGAAAAATAAAATTCATTAAAAAGAATGAACAGATTATAGAGCTAAACAATATAATGAATGAAATTAAGAAATACAATAGAGAGAACCAACAGCAAACTTGAACAAGGAGAAAGTAAGAATCTGATCTTAAAGGTAGGTCATTTGAAATTATCAAGTCAGCGAAGAAAAAAGAAAAAAATGAATGAATGAAGTAAGCCTCAGTGAATTGTAGGGTACCACAAAGTAAAATAATATTTACATTATAGGAATTTCAGGAGAAGGAGAGAAAGACAGGAGCAGAAAGATTATTAGGGAAATAATGGTTGAAAACCTTCTAAGTGTGAGAAGTGATAAGAATGAACATCTAGGTACATAAAGCTCATAAGTCCTCAAAGAGATTCAACACAAAGAGGACTTCATTGAGACATGTTGTGAGAAAACTGTCAAATATCAAAGAGAGCCTATTCATGAAGAACTAGTAAGTCAAAGAAAAAAATCAAGAGAAACGAAACTATCTTGAGACAAATGAAAATGGAATTGTAACATATCAAAACTTATGGGATGTAGTAAGAACAGTTCTAAGAAGGAAGTTTATAGTAATAAATGTCTATAGTAAGAAAAAAGCAATCTCAAATAAACAAACTAACTTTGCACCACAAGGAAATAAAAAAAGAACAAACTAAGCTTAAAGTTAGCAGAAGGAAAGAAATAACAAAGATTTGAGCAGAAATCAATGAAATAGAGATGAGAAAGACAATTGAAAAGATCAGCATAGGTAAGTGTTGGTTTTCTAGAAAGATAAAATTGTCAAACCTTTAACTGGACTAAAAAAAGAGGGGACTCAATTAAATAACATCAGAAATGAAAGAGGAGACATAATTGATAACACAAAAACATAACACATCAAAAGAGATTACTATGAATAATTATATGCCCAAAATTGAATAACCTAGAAGAAATGAATAAATTCCTAGACACATACAGCTTACAAGGGCTTAATCATGAAGAGATAGAAATCTGAACAATCAATAACAAGTAAGAAGATTGAATCAGTGGTTAAAAATCTCTGAACAAAGAAAAGCCCATGTTTTGTGTTATTCTCAATCTATTGATAATAATGCTATAGGCTAGAAATAACTGGGGGAACTCCCCTGGACTGGTACCCTGCTGATGAGTCCCCATAAACATCTCCCTTGCCAGAAATAATATTATGGCTGCATTAGTTCTTGAGGGTCTTACTATGATTGAAAGATGCACCTCAGCAACAACTATCTGGGAACTTTGAAAAAAGCAAGGTTTATTATCAGTGCTGGAGAGCAGGCAGTATGCCCCAGGGCCACACAGCAAAGTTGTGTGTAAAGAGAGGGTGAGAGTGTGGACCTGGGTTTTGCATTTATTACGGTTGAAGGAAGGGTGCCTAGTGTTTCACAGGTTCAATCTTTATTGGTGAATTTAAGACATAAGAGCAGGAGTTAAGTCACAAGAAGGGAAATGCAGAGTCATTGAAATAGTTAATTATGTAGGTCACATCCAAGACTTTCATGGGAAAGACAGCCTGGCTCTTTGTCTTGTATACAGCAATATGTTTATTTGAGATGGATGTCTTTATGATGGATGACTTGGCAACGAGAAGCTTAATGTCTGGCACTTATGTTACAACCAAAAAAGCTAAGTGTCAGACATTTACACCACATCCCAGAACCAGATGGCTTCACTGATGAATTCCACCAAAATTTTAAAGAATTAACAGGATCCTTATCATACTCTTACAAAAAAATTGACTAGGAAGAAATACTTCAACATAATTTTATGAGGCAATAATTACCTTGTTAGTAAAGCCAGATAAGGACACTGAAGAAGATAAAACTATAGACCAATATCTCTGAGGAATGTGGATGCAAAAATCCTCAGTAAAATGCTAGCAGACAAAATTCAACAACACATTAAAAGGATAATATACCATGATCAAGTGAGATTCATCTCTAGGATGCAAGGATGTTTCAACATATGTAAATCAATAGATGTGATACACTACATTAACAGAACAAAAGATAAAACTGATCATCTTAATAGATGCAGAAAAGGCATTTGACAAAATTTAGTATCCTTTTATGATAGAAACTCTCAATAAATGGGGTGCGGAAGGATGTACTTCAACTTAATAAAGAACATATAGGACAAGCCCACAGCTAAGATCATACTCAATGGTGAAAGGTTTAGAGTTCTTCCCTAAGATCAGGCATGAGACAGAGGTGCTCATTCTCCCCACTCCTATTCAACATAGTATCTGGAATTCCTGCCAGAAGCAGTTAGGGAAAAAATGGGAAATAAAAGACATCCAAATCAGACATGGCTTCTTTGCAGGTGATGTGGTCTTATATTTGGAAAACCCTATATAATCTACTCCAAAACTGTTATAATAATAAACAAATTCAGTAAAGTTGCAGGATATGGAGTCAACATACAAATATCAGTTGCATTTTACACACAAACAACAAACTATTTGAAAAAGAAATTTGGATAGCAGTCACATTTGCAAGTCCATCAAAAAGAATAAATACTTTGGAATAAATTAAACCATGGTGTTGAAATAGTGGTGCACTAAAATTATTAAGATGTTGATAAAAGAAATTGAAGATGACACAAAGGAATAGAATGATATCACACATTCTTCAATTGGAAGACCTCAATCTATTGAACTAGTCTCCAACATACAGATGAACTGGTAATTTTCCAGTTTTTAGTTAATATATACACTTTAAGACTGATATTAAATACATTATTATTTGGGCACTTATCATACAGATGGACACCAGTAGAAGACTATGCAACATAAAATGGTTGAATATCAGTTTTAATTGCACTATGTTTTGACAAATGTTGATAAATAAATTCACTACTAGCAATGAAATTGTTGCAGCAAAAGAGGTATGCATCTTAAGCTTTAATAGATCTTGCCAAATAGTCTCTGAAATAGTGACATTAACTTAAATTCCCACCTGTGGTGTGAGAGTGCCCACTTTCTCTTACATTTATCAGCACTGGTTTCATCAAGCTTCAAAATTTTAATAAATCTGATATATTAAAAATGGTAACTTGTTTTTATTATAGTTCTTTAATTATGAATATGATCACCTTTTTTGGGATGGCTAATTGGATTTCTTTTTTGTTTGTTTTGAAAACTACCTATTTATAGCCTTTAAGTAGGATTTTCTACAGAGTTCATTATCTTTTTCTTACTGATATTACTGATATCACTTTGCAAATAAAGAAAATTATCTGTCATATGCATAACTAATATTTTGTATAGTTTGTTATTAGTTTTTAGACTTTGTTTATATATGTGTATATAAATATGTATATTTATATGTTTATGTTAAACATATATATATGTGTGTGTGTGTGTGTGTGTGTGTGTGTGTGTGTGTGTGTGTAGGAAATATAGAGAGTGGAAGTTTTCCAATATTATGTAGCCAATTTTGCAATCATTTCCTTTATGGTTCCTCCTTTTATGTATTTTTTGGTCTTTTTATTTAAAAAAAAATAGAATGGCATTTGCAATGATCACTTCTTTAAACAGCAGCAGCTCCCCATACTCTGTACCTCCCCAGGACTCTCCACAGCTGGCAATGCGATGAGAATTTCCCAGCTGGAGAAACACCTGACAAACAAAACAAAATCTGTCCCTTGAGTTCCTTTCTTACTATCTCTTTTTCTTACTGCCACTATCACATTTTCTCTTTGGGTTTCAATGTTTCCAACCCTATTCTACTCTACAGTCTGAAATGCTGAAAGCCCAATTTCTCAGAATTCCCTGGAGCTGGGGAGGCTCTGTGACTCAGAAGTTCATAGGACACTGTTGGTGCTGCTTTTCAGCTTCCTTGTTCTTTTTGCCTATAACATGGACATGAGGCTACAGATGTGGGCACCTTTGATAAGGAGGGTGGAAAATTGGGAGAAGTCTGGAATCTTGTTACAGGCATCAGACCTACCAGTGTCTGCTGCCTATCCTGGATTTCTTGTCATGTGATTATAAATTCCTTATTTGTATGAGCTATTATTTATCAGGCTTTTGGGAACCAGCAACTAATCAGGTCCCTACTTGATACATAGGTATTCACAACTCCTCCTTTAAATCTCTAGTTCAAGTATAGACAAGTCCCTTATCTCTTATGCTTTAGTCAAGACTCTTGGACTTAAGTGGCAGAAGTGAAACTCAAAACAGTAAGTTAAGATGATAAGAAGAATTCATTAGCTCATGGAACCCTTTGAAGGAACAGATACAGTTGGATTTTTGGAACCAGAGACTCAAACAGTGACTAAGCTCCATATTTCTATCTTTAATTCTATTTCTTTCAGTCAGTCAGTCCAGTTTTTCATACTGGTTCTTTCTAGAAGTCATGAGCCTTCATCCCAATAGTTTCTTGGTCACATCTTCCCAGCTGAACCACCAGAAAATAAAGATTCTCTTCTTGGTCTGTGATATTAGCATACTTGTGACAGAGCACTGGTTGGAATTTCCTCATTCCCAGGTCCCCTCCACTTGTTGGGTGTCACCCAAAATCTACTACTAGGAAATCTCTCCTTTGACACTCTGATTCTGAGTAGTCGAAATTAGAGTCTCACATGCATGCTACATTGGTAGCCCCTTCTTGATCCCAATTTCCTGTCAGTAAGACTTCTCTTCAACTGATGCATGTAAGAGGGTAGCTTTTATCTTGAAATATTGTAAGCAAATCTTAATAAAATATAAACATCCTTGTGGGCTTTTCATATATAGCTTTTATGATATGGAGATATATTTCCTCTATCCCTACACTATGGAGTTTTAATCAAGAAAGGATGCTGTAGGGCACCTGGGTGGTTCAGTTGGTTAAGCCACTGCCTTCAGTTCAGGTCATGATCCCAGAGTCCCAGGATCAATTCCCGCATGCGGCTCCCTGCTCGGCAGGAGGACTGCTTCTCCCTCTCTCACTCCTCCTTCTTGTGTTCCCTCTCCAGCTGTGCTTCTCTCTGTCAATAAATAAATAAAATCTTTAAAAAAAGAGAAAGGATGCTGTATTTTGCTGTATTTCCTCAAATACTTTTTCTGCCTCAATTAAGAGGATCATATGGTTCTTATCCTTTCTTTTATTAATGTATCATATCACATTGATTTACTTATGGATGTTGAATCACACTTGCAGCCCAGAAATAAATCCCACTTGGTCGTGGTGAATAATACTTTTAATGTACTGTTGGATCCTATTGGCTAGTATCTTGGTGAGAATTTTTTACTTCCATGTTCATCAGGGATCTTGGTCTTTAATTCTCTTCTCTGGTGGGGTCTTTGGCTTTGGGATCAAGGTAATGCTGGCCTCATAGAGTTTGGAAGTTTTCCATACATTTCAATATTTTGAAACAGAAAAATAGGTATTAGTGCTTCCTTGAATGTTTGGTAAAATTCTCCTGGGAAGCCATTCAGCCCTGGACTCTTGTTTGTTGGGTGTTTTTTGATTACTGCTTCAATTTCCTTGATGGTTATGGGTCTCTTCAGGTTTTCTATTCCTGTCAGTTTTGGTAATTTATGAGTGTTTAGGAATACATTCATCTTCCAGATTGCCTAATTTGTTGGCATATAGTTGCTCATAATATGTTCTTATAACTGTTTGTAGTTCTTTGGTGTTGATTTGATCTCTCCTCCTTCGTTCATGATTTTATTTCAGGTCCTTTCTCTTCTCTTTGATAAGTCAGGCTAGGGATTTATCGATCTTATTAACCTTTTCAAAGAACAAGCTCCTAGTTTTGTTGATCTGTTCTACTGTTCTTTTGGTTTCTGTTTCATTGTTTTGTGTTCTAATCTTTATTATTTCTCATCTCCTGCTGGATTTAGGTTTTATTTGTTGTTCTTTTTCCAACTCCTTTAGGTATAAATTTAGCCTGTGTGTTTGAGACATTTCTTGTTTCTTGAGAAAGGCTTGTATTGCTATATACTTCCCTTTTAGGACAGCCTTTGCTCTATCCCAAAGGTCCATAGCAAATATCGTTCTCAATGGGGAAAAACTGAGAGCTTTTCCCCTAAGGTCAGGAGCATGACAAAGATGTCCACTTTCACCACTGTTGTTCAACATAGTACTAGAAGTCCTAGCATTAGCAATCAGACAACAAAAAGAAATAAAAGGCATTGGAATCAGCAAAGAAATCAAACTCTCACCCTTTGCAGATGACATGATACTCTATGTGGAAAACCCAAAATACTCCACTCCAAGATTCCTAAAACTCATATAGGAATTCAGCTAAGTGATAGGATATAAAATCAATGCACAGAGAGCAGTTGCATTTCTATATATCAACAACAAAACACAAGAAAGAGAAATTAAAGGGTCAATCCCATTTACAATTGCACCCAAACCAAAAAATACCTAGGAATAAACCTAACCAAAGAGGCAAAGGATCTGTACTCAGAAAACTATAGAATACTCATGAAAGAAATTGGGGAAGACCAAAGAAATGGAAAAATATTCCATGCTCATGGATTGGAAGAAAACATATTGTTAAAATGTCTATGCTATTCAGACCTATCTACACACTCAATGTAACCCCTATCAAAATACCATCAACCTTTTTCACAGAGCTGGGCAAATATTTCTAAAAATTGTGTGGAACCAGAAAAGTCAGAGGAATTTGTATGGAACCTGAATAGCCAGAGGAATTTGAAAAAGAAAACCAGAACTCACAGAACCACAATTCTGGACTTCAAGTTCTATACAAAGCTGTAATCAAGACAATATGGTATTGCCACAGAAACAGACACATAGATAAATGGAACAGAATAGAGAACCCAGAAATAGACCCTCAAATCTATGGTCAAATAATCTTCAACAAAACACGAAAGTATATCCAATGGAGAAAGACAGCCTCTTCAACAAATGGTATTAGAAAAACTAGACAGCCACATGCAGAAGAATGAAACTGGGCAATTTTCTTACAGCATACACAAAGGTAAACTCAAACTGGATTAAAGACATGTGAGACGGGTCCATCAAAATCCTAGAGGAGAACACAGGCAGCAACCTCTTTGCCCTTGGCTGTAACAACTTGCTAGATATGTCTCCAAAGGCAAGGAAAACAAAAGCAAAAATGAACTATTAAGACCTCATAAAGATAAAAAGCTTTTGCACAGCAAAGGAAAAAGTCAACAAAACCAAAAAACAACTGACAGAATGGGAGAAGGTATTTGCCAATGGCTATTATCCAAGATCTATAAAGAACTAATCAAACTTTACACGCCCCAAACAAATAATCCAGTCAGGAAATGGTTAGAAGACATAAACAGACATTTCTGCAAAGAAGACATCCAAATGGCCAATAGACACATGAAAAAAATGCTCAATATCACTTTGCATCAGGGAAATACAAATCAAAACCACAATGAGTCCCACCTCACACTAGTCAGAATGACTAAAATTAACAACACTGGAAACAACAAATGTTGTTGAGGATAAGGAGAAAAGGGAGCCCTTCTCCACTGTTGGTGGGAATGTAATCTAGTATTGCCACTCTGAAAAACAGTATGGAGGTACCCCAAAATTTAAAAATAGAGCTACTCTATTACTCAGCAATTGCACTATTACATATTTACTCAAAGGATACAAACATTGTGATCCAAAAGGGCACCTGCACCCCAATGTGTATAGTAGCAATGTTCACAATAGCCAAACTGTGGAAAGAGTCCAGATATCCATGGAAAGATGAATGGGTAAAGAAGAGGTGGTATATACATACAATGAAATATTACTCAGTCATCAAAAAGGTTAAATCTTACCATTTACAATGACACGGATGGAACTGGAGGGCATTATGCTGATTGAAATAAGTCAATCAGAGAAAGACAATGATCATGTGGTTTTACTTACATGTGGAATTTAAGAAACAAAACAGAGGCTTATAGGGGAGAAGAGGGAAAAATAACATAAGATGAAATCAGAGAGGGGATAAACCATAGAAACTCTTAACTATAGGAAACATACTGAGAGTTGCTGAAGGGGAGGTGGGTTGGGGGATGGGGTAACTGGGTGATGGGCATTAAGAAGGCCACGTGATATAATGAACACTAAATGTTATATGCAACCAATAACTGAGCTCTATATCTGAAACTAATGTTACATTATATGGTAATTAAATTTATTTATTTATTTATTTAAGCTTTTATTCATTTATTTGACAGAGAGAAACACAGCTAGAGAGGAAACACAAATAGGTGGAGTGAGAGGGAGAAGCAGGCTTCCCGTAGAGCACAGAGCCCAAGCTGGGATCAATCCAAGGACCCTGGGATCATGACCTGAGCCAAAGGCAGATGCTTAATGACTGAGCCACCCAGGCATCCCTGGTAATTAAATTTAAGTAAAATAAGATTTAAAAAAGATGTTAATTGCAAGTTATCTATCATCTGTCTATCTCTATCTGTCTTCTAAACATCCTTATCATTGCAACTAAAAACCTAGTAGGAGGAAAGGAGAAAAGCATGTTGTTTTCTCATGTGATTTCCCCCATCCCTGCTCCAAATTATGTAAGAATGTCTTTTTCTTAGGAAAACAGTAAATCTCAAGCCATTTGTCATAAATAAACTAAGGCCAAAGGGGACTAGGGAGAGATATGTGAGTCACAGTGTGGTTTTGGATTCAGAATAATGAAAGACTGTCTGGGTTTTAAGAATTTCTCCACCATTGACACACTCAGAATAAGGCCAAAGTAGAAAAACAGAAATGCTTTTCTACAAATTTATCATAATTTATGAGATAAGTACATATATGCAAAAGGTAGAAGACTTCCAGTTGGATTAACAGAATTTTATATATATATATATATATATATATATATATATATAATTTATCTATTTATTCTAGTTATTTATTTGACACAGCGAAAGAGCAAAAGCAGGGGAAATAGCAAAGAGAGAGGAAGAAGCAGGTTCTCTGCTGAGCAGGGAGCCTGATGTGGGGTTTGATCCCAGGACCCTGGGATCATGTCCTAAGCCAAATAACCAACTGAACTACCCAGGCACCTCTCACAGGATCATCAGAATCATTTAAACCACTTCCTTTCCTCTCTGAAACCACAAAAAACAACAGAGATTATAGGAGATGAAAATCCCAAATCATCATCTGTAAAGAAAACTGCCAATGCAGTGAAATCCAGATAATTCTATTTTAAATTATAACTTATTTATCTACTAGTAGTCCCGATTCCCTCTTTCTGCTTTCTGCTTCCTTAGCATTTATCATTTTTATCATACTATATAATTTTCACCAAGTAACAACATTATGTTTTTATGTCTACTGCCTCTTTCCCCTTCCCTTCAATAATATAAATTCTACAGGAGCAGGGATTTTGCTTGTTTTGTTCAGTGATGCATTTCAAAGTCTTAGAATAGTGCCTAGAAATCGTGACCATTCAGTAAATATTTGTTAAATAAATGAAAATGCTTCTGCAGATGCTAGAAGTACATAGAATTCTCCATGGATAGGTGGTTTAATGAGATTACCAAATGGCAACCCCTGATCTTAAAATAGATGGTTTACCAGAGTTTCACTGGGCTCCATTTTATGCTAAGTAGTAGGAAGACATTTCAGGCTTACAGAGGAATAGCACACATGCCATCTCATGAGAAGACACTGTGGAGTGGCAGTGGAATCAGAAACGTCACATAAAGAGAAGGAAGCACAAAATCACCACATGAAGAATCTGTAGTATTGGCTTCACCAAAAGCCATGGATGACTCCTGATAACTGAGACAAAGTAGAAAAGTCCCAGAGAAGAAAGTTGGTGGGAGACTTTCAGTACAACAGATCTAAACCCTAGTTGTCAGCTGGATCAACTCACCCAGTCTGAGGTCTGATACATACAATATTCTTCAGTAAGTAGCTGATTACGAAAGAATGTCTTCTGTGAAAATATGAACAATTATCATAAAGAATCTAGTTGGGAATATGAGGAAAATATTGAAAGATAAAAATGGAGAAACTATTATAAGAATAACAAAATAATGATTTTGCAAAGTGGAAGAAAATATTAAATAATTGAGATCAAATAAAGAAGATAAATTAAAAGAATTGTGGCCTTTTTAAGAAGATAGAGAAAAAACTACAAAAAGAAAAAATGGGCTGCAAGAGCTCAGGAAAAGTATAGGGAAGACTGAAGCCATTATATAATGGTAGCCCTATTAGAACAAGTAAAAAAGGGAGAACAAGCAGCACTAAAAATACAGTCAAGGATATAAAAGATAGGTTTCAGAAAACCAAGAAATATCAAACATGAAAAAAATGAGTTTAAAAGGACTAGAGAGAAAATAATAGAAAGTTTTTTTTACTTCTAGTCAGTTGATTTGGAGAACAATGGAATATGAAATATTCAAAGATGTAAATCAAGAATGTTTTTCTAAAACACACACAACTAAGCAATATTCATAAATATTTCAGTTACTATGATCAAGTAGTAAGTGATTCCAAAATCTAGTGGTGTAAAAACTGTATATTATGCTCACAGATTCTGTGGATCATGAATTTGGATGGGGCTCAGTGGGGAGGGCTTGACTCTGTTCCACAGTACAGGCTCAAGGAGAAGGGAAATATACTCTACTACTTGGCAGGAGTGGCAAGGTTCTGGAAGAGCATTTGAAATACAAAGTATTGTTGTGACCAGTTTGGGAAAACAATCTGTCATAAAAATAACATGAGACATAACTATAGGTAAAAAAAAAAAAGGTGAAGGAAACCTAAGAAAATATGAAAATGCAATGTCATTAAATTGGAAAATTTAGATAAAGACAATTTTCTAGAATATAATTTAGATAAATTAATTTAAAAAATAAGAAAAATAGAGCGAATTATCAGTCATTGTTTGAAGCTGCAAAGGCCTTTCCCTTCAAAAAACACCACACCAAAATCTTGTAGGTAAGTTTTGTTAGACTTTCAAGGAATAGATAAATCCCTATCTTACCCTAACTAATTCCAAGGATATGAAAAATAAATACATAAACATTAGTTAACTATTTTATAAGGTGGATATAAACTTTATATCAAGGACAAAAACTACACAATAAAATTTTTGCAAAAGTCTTAAAAAAACTTAGTAACAAACCCACTTTTGTTGCATATGAAAAGATATGGCATGTTGAAAGAGGGTTTATTCCTGGAATCCAAAGATGATATCAATAAAATTCATCATGGTAAGTTATCAATAGATTAAAAATTGTATGATCATATCATAATTGCAGAAAAACATTTGATAAAGTACAACACTCATAATTTTAATGAATTCTTTTTTTTAAAAGATTTTATTTATTTGATAGAGAGAAACCAGCCAGAGAGGGAACACAAGCAGGGAGAGTGAGAGAGGGAGAAGCAGGCTTCCCACTGAGCAGAGAGCCCAATGTGGGACTTGATCCCGGGTCTCCAGGATCATGACCTGAGCTGAAGGCAGTTGCTCAACCAACTGAGCCACCCAGGCGCCCCCATAATTTTAAGAAATTCTTTTTTTTAAAGATTTTTATTTATTTATTTGACAGAGAGAAGCATAGCTAGAGAGGGAACACAAGCAGGGGGACTGAGAGAGGGAGATGCAGGCTTCCTGCTCAGCAGGAAGCCCGATGCGGGGCTCGATCCTGGGACTCCAGGATCATGACCTGAGCCAAAGGCAGTTGCCTAACCAACTGAGCCACCCAGGCGCCCCAATTTTAAGGAATTATTAAAGAGAGAAACTACCAACGGCCATAGAAAATATTATATTTAAGGATGAAATTTTAGAAATATTCCTGTTAAATAAATAAGGCACAAAATTGTGATGTTCACTATCACCACCTCTTTCCATCATTTTACTAGAGAGTCTCATCAATCAAATAAGACAAAGAAAAAAAATAATAGGGTATAAGAATTAAAAAGAAATGAAAAAAAGAAGGTAAATGTTATAAACCTTGAAACTGATGTATTATGGATCAAAATTATATATTATGTATATTATGTATCAAATTAGTGGTGGGGGAAATTGGAAGAGTCCCAGTGTCCTCATCCTTCATGACCAAATATCAATTGGAAAAGTGTAAAGTCTAAATCTGTAGTTTAAAAAAAAACAAACAAATAACTATTATCCCTAACTTTATATCCCTAACTATTATCCCCTAATGCTTTTTATGACCACTTTTTTTTTAATTTAAGGGAATATTTTAAGGGATACTCTTTGTGATAAAGAAATATCTACCTTGAGATTCAGCAATTTCTTTGCTTTTATTCACTTTTGGTTTCCTATTTTGTGTTTCTGTCAAGGTTTAAAACCTTTAAAATAAAAGATGGCCATGGACTTCTCTTTCTGACCACGGTAGAGTAATAGAGATTGAACTGCCCCCTTGCTGTAAATAACTATAAAACTGGTCAAAATATATAAAGCAACTATTTTTAATTTATAATTCCAGCTAGTTAACATAAAATGTGATATTAGTTTCAGGTGTACCATATAGTGATTCAGTATTTACATACAAAACCTGGTGCTTATCACAAGTGCACTCCTGAATCCCCATCAACTATTGAATTTATACCCCACTCACTTCCTCTCTGGTAACCCTCAGTATGTTCTCTATAGTTAAGAGTATATTTCTTGAAGATGAAGAGCAAGATTGTGGAGGAGTAGGAGACCTAAATTTTAGCTGGTCCCAGGAATTCAGGTATATGGTTATCAAACCATTCTGAACACATACAAACTCAACAGGAGATTGAAAAGAGGAATAGCAGCAATTCTAGGAACAGAAAAGTCACCACTTTCTGGAAGGTACGACACACAGAGAAGTGAATCCAAGGCAATATATGGGAAGATAGACTATTGAGGGAGGGGCTGGCTCCTGGAAAATGGTAGAGCAGCAGAGCACAAAATTGGAACTTTTAGAAGTCTGCTCCACTGAGGGACATTGCTCCAGAGGCTAAGCTGGGGTGGAGCCCTCATGGGGACAGTGTGGTCTCAAGACCCTTGGGTCACAGGAGGACTCAGGGTTCCTGAGTGTGGCAGAGCTCCCAGGTATTGGAGCGGGAAGGCCAGCTGCAGAGATGGAGCCAAGGAGGAGGACTTCAGCTTGGGGTTACCTTAAACCATGATTCCCTGCACAGTTGGGCTACTGCTCTTTGAGAAGGGACCCCACAATCGGCATATCCAGGGAAACTCCCCTCATCTTCCCCAGGAGAAACATGCACCACAGAAATCTGCTGGGTTTGAAGACTCCAAAGGGGGCTTAGCACCAGAGATAGAAACGCTTGGTCACAGGCTGGGTGAGCATGGAGCGGGGCTGAGACCAGGGAGACAGGTGTGATTGACTGCTTTTCTCTGAGGGTGCACTGAGGAGAGGGGCCCTGAGCTCTCAGCTCTTCTGGGTCAGAGATTGGGAGGCCACCAGCTTCATTCTCCTCTTCCAAAGCTATATAGAAAGCATTTAAGGAACAAAAGCTCCTGAGAGCAAAACTGAGCAGATGACTTAGCCTGGCCCCTGGAAAGTGCTGTGCAATTCTGCCTCAGGCAAAGACATTTGAGAATCACTGCAACAGGCTCTTCTCCCAGAAAATCAGCAAGATCATCCAACTGAGACCAAGATTACTGATCAATGAGAACTGTGGTACTCCAGAGCTTGAGGAATGCAGCATATAGAATTTATGGCTTTCCCCCCATGATTATTTAGTCTTTCAAGGTTAATTTTTTTAATTTTATTTTTTCTTATTCCATTTTTTCAAAATTTTCCTTTCTTATTTTAATGTTTTTTAACTACTTAATCTTATCAATACCTTTCTAAAAATGTTTAATTTTCACTGTTATAGTCATATTATATCTCTTCATTGTATTTAAGCTTATTTTTTGTAAACATATAGGTTTTTCTTTCTTTAAAATTTTGAGATATAGTTTCTTCTAACAGCTCAAAATATACCCTAAACCTAGTGCATGTCTCTGTTCTAGTCTCCAGCCTCATCACATTCTTTTCTCTTTTTTTCTGTTTTCAACCAACTACTTATCTTATTGACTCCACTTTTAGAATCTTTTAAAATTTTTATCTTTACACTCATATTCCATCCCTTCATCATGTTTACATATATATGTAAACATGATATTACATATATTACATATATATTAAATATATATATTTATATTAAATTATATATATATATATATAATTTGGGGAAGCAGTTTCTTTTAACAGACCAAAATACGCCCCAAATCAAGTGTGTGGCTTTATATTTTATATATATATATATATATATATATATATATGATATTTATTTATATATATTTATTATTTTTCCTCCTCTTTCTTCTCCCCCTGGTTTCAGATCTCTTCTAATTTGGTTAGTATTTACTTTTCCAGGGTTGCTGCTACCCTTTTAGTATTTTGTTATTTCATTCATCTATTCTTATCTGGATAAATGACAAGGTGGAAAAACTCACCTCAAAAAAAACCCCAAAAACAAAAAAAACAAACCCAAACCAGCAAGAGGCAATACCGATGGCTAGGGAATTAATCAATATGGACATTAGTAAGATGTCAGAACTAGAAGTCAGAATGATGATTATCAAGGTGCTAGCTGGGCTCAAGGAAAGAATGGAAGATACTAGAGAGTTCCTTTCTAGAGAAATAAAAGAACTAAAATCTAACCAAGTTGAAATCAAAAAAGCAATTAGTGAGGTGCAATAAAAAATGGAGGCTATTACTGCTAAGATAAATGAGGCAGAAGACAGAAATAGTGTTATAGAAGACCAAACAATGGAGAAAAGATGCTGAGAAAAAGAAATAAACAATTACTGGGCCATGATGGTAAAATTAGAGAGATAGGTGATACCATAAGATAAAGCAATATTAGAATAGTTGGGATCCCAGAAGAAGAATAAAGAGAGAGGGGTGCAGAAGGTATGTTGGAGCAAATTATAGCAGAGAACTTCCCTAATTTGGGGCAGGAAAAACAAGCATCAAAATACAGGAGACAGAGAGAGTCCCCCTCAATCAATAAAAATAGGTCAACACCCTGACATCTAATAGTAAATTTACAAATCTCAGAGACAAAAATAAAATCCTGAAAGCAGTTCAGGACAAGAGGTCTATATCATAAGATGGTAGAAATATTAGATTGGTGCCAGACATATCCATAGAGACTTGGCAGGCCAGAAAGGACTGTCATGATATATTTGGGACACTAAATGAGAAAAATAGGCAGCCCAGAATACTATATACAAATAGGCTGTCATTGAAAATAGAAGAGCCAGGGGTGCCTGGGTGGCTCAGCTGGTTAAACGACTGCCTTCAGCTCAGGTCATGATCCCGGAGAACTGAGATCGAGCCCCACATTGGGCTCCCTGCTTGGTGGGAAGCCTGCTTCTCCCTCTCTCACTCCCCCTGCTCCCCCTCTCACTCCCCCTGCTTGTGTTCCCTCTCTAGCTGTGTTTCTCTCTGTCAAATAAATAAATAAAATCGTAAAAAAAAAAAAAGAAAATAGGAGAGCTAGTTAGCTTCCAGGACAAACAAACACTAAAAGAATTGGCAAACACCAAACCAGCCCTCCAAGAAATATTGAAAGGGGTACTCTGAGCAAAGAGAGAGCTTGAAAGTAACAGACCAGAAAGGAACAGAGACAATATAGAGTAACAGGAACCTCATAGGCAATACAATGGCATTAAATTCATATCTTTCAATAGTTACCATGAATGTAAATGGGCTAAATGCCCCAATCAGAATACACAGGGTACCAGATTGGATAAAAAAACAAGACCCATTGATATGCTATCTATAAGAGACTCATTTTAGACCCAAATTCAACTCCAGATTTAAATTGAGGGGGTGGAAAACCATTAACCATGCTAATGGACATCAAAAGAAAGCTGGGGGTGATCCTTATATCAGACAAATTAGAATTTAAACCATAGACTGTAATAAGAGATGAAGAAAGACACTCTATCATAATTGAAGTGTCTACCTAACAATAAGATCTAACAATTATAAATACTTATGCTCCTAACATGGGAGCAGCCAATTATACAAGCCAATTAATAACAAAATCAAAGAAGCACACTGACAATAATACAATAACAGTGGGGCCTTTAACACTTCTCTTACTGCAATGGACAGATATTCTAAACAAAAGATCAACAAGGAAACAAAGGCTTTAAATGACAAACTGGACCAGAGGGACATCACAGATGTACTCAGAACATTCCATCCCAAAGCAACAGAGTACACATTCTTCTCTAGTGCACATGGAACATTCTCAAGAATACATTATATTCTGGGTCACAAATCAGGTCTCAACCAGTACCAAAAGATTGGGATCATTCCCTGCATATTTTCAGATAACACTGTTTTCAAACTAGAACTCACCAGAAGAGGAAAGAAAGTTGGAAAGAACTCAAATACATGGAGACTAAAGAGCATCCTACAAAAAAATGCATGGGTCAACCAGGTAATTAATGAAGAATTAAAAAATTTCATGGAAACAAATGAAATGAAAACACAACTGTTCAAAACCTTTGGGATGCAGTAAAGGCAGTGCTAAGAGGAAAGTATATAACAATACAAGCCTTTCTCAAGGAAACAAGAAAGGTCTCAAATATACAACCTAACTGCACACTTACAGGAGCTGGAGAAAGAACAGCAAATAGAGTCTAAACCCAGAAGAAGAGCAGTAATAAAGATCAGAGCAGAAATCAATGAAATAGAAACCAAAAGAACAGTAGGACAAATCAAGGAAACTCAGAGCTGGTTCTTTGAAAGAATTAATAAGATCAATAAACCCCTGGCCAGACTTATCAAAAAGAAAAGAGAAAGGACCCAAAGTAATGAAATCATGAATGAAAGAGGAGAGATCACAACCAACACCAAATTAATATAAACAATTATAAGAACATATTATGAGCAACTATATGCCAGCACATTAGACAATCTGGAAGAAATGGATGCAATCCTAGAGACATTTTATAAACTACTAAAGTGGAACCAGGAAGAAACAGAAAAACTGAATAGACCCATAACCAGCAAGGAAATTGAAGCAGTAATCAAAAATTTCCCAATAAACAAGAGCTCAGGGCCAGATGACTTCCAAGAGGAATTCTACCAAACATTTAAGGAAGAATTAAAACCTATTCTTCTAAAACTGTTTCAAAATAGCCAGTAGGCTCCAACATACATTAGAAGAACTATTCACCATGACCAAGGAAGATTTATTATTGGGCTGCAAGGTTGGTTCAACATCTGCAAATCAATCAATGTGATACAATACATTACTAAAAGAAAGAACAAGAACCACATGATACTCTCAGTAGATGCAGAGAAAGCATTTGACAAAGTACAGCATCCTTGATCAAAACTCTTCACAGTGTAGGGATAGAGGCTACATACCTCAGTATCATCAAAGCCATGTATGAAAAACCCACAGGGAATATCATTCTCAATGGGGAAAAAACTGAGAGCTTTTCCCCTAAGGCTAGGTACATGGCAGGGATTTCCACTATCACCACTGTTATTCAACATAGTACTAGATGTCCTAGCCTCAGCAATCAGACCATTAAAAAAAGGCATTAGAAGCAAAGTCTCACTCCCTGCAGATGATATGATACTTTATGTGGAAAACTCAAAAGACTCCATCCCCAAGATGCTAGAACTCATACAGGAATTCAGTAAACTGTCAGGATATAAAATCAATGTACAGAAATCAATTGCATTTCTATGCACCAACAATAAGACAGAAGAAAGAAAAATTAAGTAGTTGATCCCATTTACAATTGCACCCAAAACCGTAAGATACCTAGGAATAAATCTAACCAAAGAGGCAAATAATTTGTACTCAGAAACTATAGAATACTCATGAAAAAAAATTGAGGAAGACACAAAGAAATGGAAAAATGTTCCATGCTTATGAATTGGAAGAATACATATTGTGAAAATATCTATGCTACCTAGAACAATCTACACATTTAATGCAATCCCTATCAAAATACAATCAACTTTTTTCAAAGAAATGGAACAAATAACCCTAAAATTTGTATGGAACCAGAAAAGACCCCAAATAACCAGAAGAATGTTGAAAAATAAAATCAAAGCTGGTGACATACAATTTCAGACTTCAAATTCTTTATGATCTTTAAGCATCAAGACAGTAGGGTATGGGCACAAAAAGAGGCACATAGATCAAAAGTACAAAATACAGAGCCTAAAAATAGACCCTCAACTCTATGGCTAACTAATCTTCAACAAAACAGAAATGAATGTCCCATGGAAAAATGACAGTCTCTTCAACAAATGTTGTTAGGAAACATGTTGTTAGGTGTTAGGAAAATTGGAGATCCACATGCTGAAGAATGAAACTGGACCATTTCCTTACACCACACAAAAAATAGACTCAAAATGGATGAAAGACCTCATTGTGAGAAAGGAATACATCAAAATCCTTGAGGAGAACACAGGCAGCAACCTCTTTGACCTCAGCTACAGCAACTCTTCCTAGAAACATTGCCAGAGGCAAGGGAAGCAAGTACAAAAATGAACTATTGGGACTTCATCAGGACAAAAAGCTATTGTACAGCAAAGGAAAGAGTCAACAAAACCAAAAGACAAGTGACAGAATGGGAGAAAATATTTGGATATGACATATCAGATAAAGGGCTAGGATCCAAAATCTATAAGGAACTTATCAACTAAACACCCAAAAACCAAATAATCCAATCAAGAAGACATGAACAAACATTTCTTCAAAGAAGACATCAAAATGGCCAACAGACACATGAAAAAGTGCTCATAACTCAGCATCAGAGAAATACAAATCAAATCCTCAATGAGATACCACCTCACACCAGTCAGAATGGCTAAAATTAACAAGCCAGGAAATGATAGATGTTGGCGAGGATGCAGAGAAAAAAACCCTCCTACACTGTTGGTGGGAATGCAAGCTGGTGCAGCCACTCTGGAAAACAGTATGGAGGTTCCACAAAAAGTTGAAAATAGAGCTACCCTATGACCCAGCAGCTGCACTACATTTACCTTAAAGATACAAATGTAGTGACCTGAAGGGACACATAGTTTGTAGTAGCAAAGTCCACAATAGCCAAAGTAT
>PITA01010380.1:0-44473 GCA_004023965.1 Spilogale gracilis
ATTTTTTTTTTTTTTTAAATACTCATTGGAGGCTATGATTCCAGGGAATGAAATAACTGTATATGTATTACTTCCCAGACATTCACACTGTTGGTGTACAGGCTAATGCTCAGCCTGGGTCAGTCAACATTATAACATTGTTTGGAAACATATTTGTTACAAATTTAGGAGCCAGGTGTATCAGGAAAATTTAAAATACCTCTGATTATGCTGATACAAGGTTAAGATCTTAGGCTGGCAGCTGGACTGTTGACATTCAGGCTATCACTCAGCCAGCTCTGTGACCCTAGGCAAGTGATTAAGTGCTCCTAGTCCTCAGTTTCCTTCCCTGTAAAACAAGGTTTTTACTTGTACCTTCCCCAAAGAGAGATCATGAGGGTGAAAAAGACAATGTAGAGTACTTACCAGAGTATCTTGTACCTAGCAGGCCTCAAATGTTGCCTTACTATTGTGAACCAATAGGAACATCCTAGTATAAAATTTAAGGCCTCTATAAAAAGCTCTGGGGCGAAGACAGTCAAATAAGGACTCTGTCCTGTCCATTAGTCTTAATTAGACCTGTGTTGGTCATCCCAAGGTCTGTCATTTCCAGCTTGTAGGTAATTATTTAAGAATATAAAACTTCTGGGCTCTTAAATATTTTAAAATATTTTAAAATGATTTACATTTTAAAATATTCTTGCTAAGAGGGAATATGAAAGCGAAGTAGATGGTAAGAACATTGATTCTTTTGTCAAACTGATCTTAGGATAGACAGAGCTTGGAAAATGAAGGTAGAGTTGTCTGTGCTCACATGTTTGTGTTTGGTTGGCAAGAGAGGGATGTCATGGCGTTTGTGGACCAGAAGGAAGGCTTGGTGTAATTGTGCAGTCGCAGGGTTTGGTGTATGAAAAAGATGCCTTTAATGTAAGAAAGACTTTAAGAAATAACAGTATTTAACCAGACTGTCTTGTCTTCTCTGTAATATTTAAATACATCATATGTTTTCAGAAGAGGGCCATTGGGGGGGGGCGCCTGGGTGGCTCAGTTGGTTAAGCGACTGCCTTCGGCTCAGGTCATGATCCCGGAGACCTGGGATTGAGTCCCACATCAGGCTCCCTGCTTGGCAGGGAAGTCTGTTTCTCCCTCTCTCACTCCTCCTGCTTGTGTTCCCTCTCTGGCTGTGTTTCTCTCTGTCAAATAAATAAAATCTTAAAAAGAAAAAAAAAAAAGAAGAGAGCCATTGGGGAAAACCATCTTGCTGCATAAGGTGGAATGGGAAACCATTTACTTTTTTTTTTTTTTTAAGATTTTATTTATTTGGCAGAGAAAGATACAGTGAGAGAGGGAGAAGCAGGCTCCCCACTGAGCAGGGAGCCCAGATAGTGAGGAAGGAATGGAGAGCAAAACAGGGGCATTGTTGGAGACTCTTAGGTGACTGTTCTGTAGAGTGGAAATGTGTATTCATAACCTTCCCTGGACCAAAAAGGGACACAGTGGTCTATCACCCACATCTCCGGGATCATGACCTGAGCCGAAGGCAGTCGCTTAACCAACTGAGCCACCCAGGCGCCCCTATACGTAGATTTGTATTGTAGTTTTACAACTGCAGCAAAAATGATGTGCTTCTGTGGTTGCATCTGGGTCAACTGATGAATGAGAGCACGTGATTTCTAAGAATTTTTCCAAGTCTAAGAGTTTATGGTTCTTTGTCATCATCGGGTAGAAGTAGCAATTACAGTGATAAATGAGCACCTGTAAAAAAACAACAACAAAAACCTCAAAAGTTTCTGAATCAGTAAAAATACTTCATGTTTACTAGTTACTTCTGCATTTCACTGGGAGGCAGTTTAGGTGAGGGGCTCTTTCCTGCTATTTCTGGGATCCTGTGTTTTTGAGTATTGAATGTTCTATAACAGATTAGTTCTCATTCCTTTATTTTCAGTAGAATGTGTGCGTTAGCTCTGGAATAGCAGAAAACAGCTTTCTCTTCTAGCTTTCTGCACTCATTCTAACTTCATTCCTGACTGAGCCGAACTTTCTCGTTTATTTTGGCTGCAAAATCCTGCCTGCTTTTTATCTGGTATAAAAATGTACTTTTCCTTCAGTGAGAGGAAAAAATGCAAGCTAAAACACATTTATTTTGGATTATTTTCCTAACCCCTTGAGCTTTGTTCATGCTTCTGCCAATCTTTAAAAAAGAAAAGTTGATTGAGTTTTTGAGGATAACTGAAACATTTTATGCAGCAGTGGTTTGTAAAATGTGGGAGAATTCTACTGAGTTCAGGCTCAAGGCATCATCGAGTAGCAGTTTACTGGTGACACAGGTGACGGTTCATGCCTTTATTATTCTGGGAAAGTTCTAGATATAGAACGAGTCTATTAGAGTTAACTTCACTATAGAAATCAGGAAAAACTTACTTTGTTATCTGAAAAAGACCTAGGTGGATGCAAGAGATTTTTATTCAGTTTCAAAATGGGACTTCATTCAACTACTATAAGGTGAAAAAAAATTGATCTGCAGTCCCACCAATGTTGCTACAGATTAGTCTTTATCATTTAGAATCATATTACTCTCAAAGAGCAGAAAACCACTGAGAGGCTCTGGGCAGATTTCCAACAGTGTTGTTTCTTATGGTTCCCAGCATCTGCGATCATGTCAGGCTGTGGTGGTAGGGTCATCTAACCCCCTCCCCCCAGTTATACAAGTGAGAAACAAAATTTGGCAAATACATAAAAGAGGAAATAATTACCCATAATCTCATTACCTAGAGATAGGTTTTCTCACATTTACATGGTTTTAAAAACACATAGTCGAGAAGATGAGATTATATGTACAAATTCTTCCTTTTTAAATTTAATAATGCATTCCCACGTTATACAGGTTTTTGTTTTTGTTTTTTTTTAAGATTTTATTTATTTGACAGAGAGAAACACAGCCAGAGAGGGAACACAAGCAGGGGGAGTGAGAGAGGAAGAAGCAGGCTTCCCGCCGAGCAAGGAGCCCGATGTGGGGCTCGATCCCGGGTCTCCAGGATCATGACCTGAGCCGAAGGCAGTCGCTTAACCAACTGAGCTACCCAGATGCCCCAAGGGTTTTGAATATTATTTTAAGGGATAGCATAGTTCTCTGGAGCTACCAAATTTAACTACTCCGTTAATGGACATTTAATATTTTTTCCAGTACAGGTTTTCCTCTTATTTCCATCATTATTTCCTCATGATAAAATCAAATTACTGTGTTAAAGTCTGAACATTTTCAAGTTTCTTTATACTTATAAATATGTTAAATTTTATACAAAACGCTTATGACCACTTTATATTTCGTGCTCATCATCTGAATATAGGGTGTCTGTTGTGCCCCATCTTTGTCATCAGTGGGCACTTTTGCTCCTGTTCTTTCTTGATCTATAGGCAGAGAAATACAATGAGATGATACCTCTCTAAAAATGCAACGATTGCTTGTCAGTCTATAAGCTCCGACCTTCACTTTGGTCTGGACCCAATCACGGGGACTTCTTATCACTCCTTCATATTATTAGCTACGTTTCCTGAACATACAAGTGTTTGTGTTATCAGATCTGGAGTGGATTCATGAAAACCAGGTTGTCACTGAGCATTTGGAAATTCCCTATAATGGAAAAAAGAACACTCAACAATGCTGTCCATGTCAGTGGTGTTCTGTGCCCACCATCCTTTATGTATTTAGAATGATTTGGCTGAACCAGTTTGTGCATCCCGAAGAACCTATCCAGATGCCTTCCCCCATCAAAGCAAAGACCTTGGTCATCACCTTCCTGTTGTCTTTTCTTTTGACTATGACTAGTAAGTTCGCAGCTGCCTTCTAAATTACAGGCTTGTTAATGCAACAGCTTATGCTCCATATTTATCGGGCATACATATATATCTTTTATAGGGAAGATTTTTTCTTAATGTAGATTTCTCGTTCTCTGGAATTTATTCGTGTGTTTTGAAATACTGCTGTTGTATCTAAGTGTATTGTAAACTTGGGGAACCCAGGAGGGATGACTTTGGCACTGAAAACAGAGAGAGATGCAAAATCTTAAACAGGCAGCTGTTGTACACATAACAGAGCTTTCTTCTTCTCTGTTCATCATAGAAATTGTTTCATCTGGTATTGCATGGATGAATCTTTCCTTGAATTAACCACTTTTCATTTACCTTCAGAACAGTCAGGTACCAACAAGGGGAGGGGAGATTCGAAGCAGTCACAAAGATGCCAACAGATGCCGACTTCGAAGCTCTCACACTCTTGTTCTTAGGCATTTCTTTAGAGGCACTTAGTTTCTTGTGCCCTATATGCGATCTGAAGAAGTTGAGTTACCCCTTTTCCTGGGGATGACTCTTATACGTTTGTGTCTGCGATCCATTTGGGATTAATTTTTGCTGTGGAGTGCTGTGAGGGTTTAAGTTCATTTTTGTTTTTTTGATTTTTTTTCCCCCCCACATGTGGATAACCTCGCCTAGGGCCCTTTGTTGAAAAGACTTTTAAAAGTCCTTTTCTGTTAAGCCCTGTTTCTGCCTAGCTCTCTATGCTAATGAGCAGATTTCCTTTCTGACCCAGCTGAGGGAAGGAGGGAAGGGCTTTGTGTTGAGTCTTGCCCTTATTGTAGGGTCTCCTGGCATAGTTTGCTTTGCTTTGATTTTGATTCTATTAAGAAGATGTTTACAGAGTCTTTGTAAACAGCGAGGAGGGTTTTAGCCAGCTTGACTTTAGTTAAGAAGATGCTCTTTAATCCCCTCCATTGGAGGGTGATCATGAAATCTTACTTTAGCACACAGTTTGGGTCAGATAGGCTAGAATAGTATAAGCTAACTTGAACATTTGTTAAAAATAGTTCTAACATGAAACTGATGAAACTCATCTTGAAACATTTTCTTTTTCCATCTATTTCTGACTATAAAAGTGAAACATGGGGATGCCTGGATGACTGAGTTACATATCCAACTCTGGGTTTTGGCTCAGGTCGTGACCTCAGGGTCATCAAATGGAGCCCCGTGCATCAGGCTTCACTCTCAGCAGGGAGTCTGCTTGAGATTCTCCCTCTCCCTCTCTTAAATAAATAAATCTTAAAAAAAAAAATAAAACATGTTTATTACAGAAATTTTTAGAAGTTACCAAAGAATAAGGAAAAGCCTTTCTTTCGTCATCACTGTCATTCAGAGTTTAGCATGGCAGCCCTCTTAATTTTGTGTGATTGGTCTGTGGACTGTGGACAGCATGGTTGAAACAGTACTTGGATCTACTGATGGGTTCAGGACTGTTTTCTTCCATTTCTCATGGAAAGGGGAAAGGTTAGGAGCTGATATTTGAAGAGCACCTGTTAGTCAGACCTTGTATTTCACAAAGCTCTGTGAAGTATTAAAATCATAATTAAAATAGTAATGAGAATTTTTATTTATTTATTTATTTTTTAAGATTCTATTTATTTATTTGAGGGAGAGCGAGCATGAGTGAGGGCAGAGGGAGAGGGAGGAGTAGACTTCCCGGCTGAGCAGGGAACCCAGTATGGGGCTCAGTCTCAGGACCCTGAAATCATGACCTGAGCCGAAGGCAGATGGTTAACTGACTGAGCCACCCAGGCTCTCCAAATTAGTAAGGACAATTTGTTCCCTTTCTATATTCTTCCTACCTCCCCTTTCTCTTTTATAATCTTGAGTTCAGTAATTTGCCTAGTGTCATTCAGGTAGTATGTGAAAAATCTGAAAACTAGGAGAGAAGCTTCAGCATCTTTTAGTTCAGATCATTAAGCTGTATTTTCTTTCATGGTTTGAAAGGCTTTACAAGAAGAAAGGATGCAGTAGGTCTCCTTTTCTTTCTTTCTTGGCTCATGTGGACTCCCTTTATTCTCTACTAGCATTAGAAGTTCCAAGATCCCCTTATGTCTTGCCCAAATTAAGGCTTGTTTCTCTTCTTTCTGCACTGTGCTTTCAACTTTAAGAGCTTTAGTTCTGACTTTGTTATTTATTAGCTGAATAGAAAGATGAAGGAGAGAGTTAGGAATTTTTTAAACATGAAAATTCCTTGAACTGGATTGATTTAATTTATTTTGCATCACCTAATAAGTGGCTGCGGATTACCCTGGCAACCCACTCAGTTTTTTCATCTGTAAAAGGGACTAGCTTACTCAACAAAGATCCTTCTAGGATATGTCAGCATTCTTAATTGCTTGTGTTAGGAGAACCATGAATAGGTTTCTGATGATGTGGTTGGGAGTACCTACCGTTAGGACCTCTGTCTTCCCCCCGAGTGTTTTTTTTTTTTTTTTTTTTAAAGATTTTATTTATTTGACAGGTAGTACAAGTAGGGGAGCGGCAGGCTCTCTGCTGAGCAGGGAGCCTGATGCAGGGCTCAATGTGGGGCTTGGTCCCATGACCCTGGGATCATGACCTGAGCCGAAGGCAGCTGCTTAACCGACTGAGCCACATAGGCCCCCCATATCACACTCTTCTTTTAAAATGTAAGTAAGGTGCGTGTGTGTATGATATTTGCGATCCTGGAGCTCAGTCTGCCTTCATTCAGGAGATGTTTATGATGATCAAGGCCTTCTTGACAGCCAGGATCATCCATTGACACTGTACTTTATCAAATAGCGTGATTTATTCTAATCTGTTGCTTATGTTATTGCCATAGGATCCTGTCTGGAAGCAGAAAGGTGGTTGATATATTTGTATAGGAATCCAGATTTTTTTCCCCCTTCATTGACATTTGTCAGAAATTCTTTTCGTTGTGATTCGGGCTAAGACTTGAGGTGCAGTGAGTGCAGAGGGAGGCGGCGTGTTTGGACCCCGCACAGTTAAAGGCAGCGTTCTCTGTGTTAACCTCCTCTGTCAATCACTGAACTATTCCGGTTAGTGATTTAGGGCTTTACACTTAAGCCGACTACTTATATAAATTGTATTTATTCCGGACAAACGTTCTTTCGGGACTGAACATTAGAGCTCGCGCTGGAGTGGGGCGTCTCCCGGTTACGTTAGGCTCCTGGAAACAAACAGCAGAACAGAAAACGGGCCCACGGTCACAGCTTCCAGCAGTGGTCTTCCCGTATTTAGACCAGTGACTCAGGAAAAAGGATGACAAAAGGTGACTTAGGAGGTGTGGAAAAGAAATCCTAAAGGAAATAAAAAGTGAATTCTTTTCATTTCTCTTATTCTGGTGCCAGTGAACCTTTGACTTGGTCGCAGAAGAAATCCACACGGGAGAAAGCAGTTGTTTAGAGTAAAAGCTGAACTTCGTGTTGACTGTCATTTTGCTTTTCACACGGTCAGGAAAATTGGGAAGAAAAGCAGTAGTGGTTGACTAAAATATACCAGCAAACAAAACAGTCCTTCTAGAATGTCTGGGAGGGAGAATGGAATCCATTTTCATCTTTTTCAGAAGATTGGTGGGAAAGGGATTACAAGTTAGTGAGGCCAGCCTTAGGATTCTCCCCTTCCCAGGGGAGGGGGTTTTGTTTTCGGTGGCCTTCTCCTTTCCATTTTGGACATCTTACGTCCTGGAGGCTTTGTCTCCTTTGTCCTGAGATATTCTGTTACCACAGAAGAAGTTAACTCTTCATATGGTACAGTCATCATAGCTGTTTGAAAACCTGTTTTACAGCCAAGGAAATTAAGGTAGAGAGAAGTTGCATGGGGTCACACATACTGTTTTCCCATTTAATGTCTGTGTGCCCTTAAAGTATGTAAGACTCTTGCTCTGCCCTTCCTTCTTCTCCCTCATCCTTCAGATGCTTGCTCAATCAGAAAGCCCTTATCCTCTGATCTCTGGTAAGTTTACCTGAGCAAAATAGTTCTTTGGAATGCATCTCCTTGGGATTATTACTTACATTTTTTAAAGAGGGTGGATAATTTTAATGAATATTTGGTTAGCACGGTGTGCAGGCGGTCCCTTGTTTTTGAGGCCCCTGCAGTATCGAAGAAATGCTGAACAGCTTGGTCCCTCACCAGTCAAAGGGGCTTTGTCTCTACATTTCTGGAGCTCACGGTGGGAGTGATGGGCTCTGATGGTGTCACTGAGAGTCAACCCGGGGGAAGACTGCTGTGTTCTGATTTTGAAGACAGAGAAGTAAACTGATAGCATCCTAATATTTGTAGTGATCCTCGAGGCAGAAACCATTTTAGTGAGCATCGGTGCGAGAAGTTTGTTATTTGGGACTTTCTGGGTCCTGACATGTGCCTTAATTCTCTCCTCTTATCTGCTTGTCATACTGTGGAATTAGTTTATATAGCTCTGGGTTTTGATGAGAATTCATTTAATTGCATCTTCCTTTGACTCCCATAGTGCTGTGATTTACCTTTATTACGGAACTTGTAGACGGGCTAGGGGAAAAAGACACCATCAGTTGTGAAGGAAGTCAGGCCATAATTAAATTAGTGAAATTCAGTTAATTAAATTAAGGCAGTAGTGGAGAGAGCCGGAAATTATTCATATTGGTGTCATTGTAATGGTGCTGTACCTGTAGCTTTTCCTTCTAATTATCTTGACTTCAGCTGTGGAAGGGCCAGGATCGGTGGGCCGCCCGGTGTCGCCAGCACGGTGATGGCAGCAGGGCGCGTACAGCTCGGAAGCCGGGAGAACAGGACAGAAGCTGTAGTCCTGTAGGGAGAGGATTAGGACTTGGGCAGTGGGGAGAGGTAAGGGGACACTGTGGGGGCCCGCTAAGTAGGGTGTGTTGAGATACAATGAGAGACAAGGAAGAGTTTGCTTGAGAGCCTGAAGTGAGCCCATTGCTGAGGGTGAGAGGCAGAGAGGAAGAGGCCAGGGGATGGGTTGGTGAACACCCCGGTGCAGTCAGAGGGCTGGTGGGCAGTTAGGGTGTGGAGGTCAGGAAGGAAGCCAGAGCTGCCTCCGGACGGTGCCGAGGGCCGTCCGCATGGAAGGGATCCCCGAAACTGAGGGAACGGAATGGAGGAATGATTGTTGGACGCCTCCGTTGTCTGGCCAGGCAGACATGTTTTTCTTCCTGCCACTTCTCCGGGCCCTTCCTGAAGCTAATGAGCAGAAACTGATTTGAGGTTCTTTCTTACTCTGGCTTTGGAGGCGGTTCAATGGTTTTTTTGTGCACCTTTTGCTGGTAGATGAGGTAGGAAGAGTCACCACAGCACTGACAGATTTGGCCCCTTTTGTCTCTTGTCCTCCCTTGTTCTGCCTGTCTGTGTGGGGGCCGCTGTCAGTGCCCCCCATGGGCTGTGTTGTGGCTTGAAGCCGAGCTGCAGTTGGGTGGACCCTCATTTTCTAGTCCTGCAGCCAGTCGCCATAATGATTAGAAATGTTCAGAGGCGTCAAATAAATACAGTATTTTTATGTTGCAAAGACCTGCTTTGGCAGCGTGTGGGAGGTGGAAGGAGAGGGATGGATCGGCAGGGTCTGAGTCCCTCTCAGTTCTGCCCCTGAACAAGTCACTTCGTTACTTCATAGGGTCGTTCTCCTGTTCCATAAGGTGAAGGGACTGGAGCTGTGTCACCAACATTTCCTTTTAGCTTTCATATTGTCATTCCTAGAAAGAGGTCACGGAAGGTAAGTTTATCTTTGTAGAGAACAAAGAAGGGCATTTAAACATGAAAGTAAAATGATTGGTATTTTAACAGTTTTATGAGAGAATGCTGTGAACTTGATTATTTGGTGCAGAAGCAGAACTCCAGCAGGTGACACTTGACAGCCCTCTGGTGTTTGGGGGACTGTGCTTAGTATTTTGTCCTGTGCTTTTCTGTGAAGTTGCCTTCTGGACTGGAATGTGTGGTCGTCACTCACCTTCAGCTGCGTCTTAGAGTTGTTTCCATGAAAACTCTTCTGTTGCTTAGCTAGAATTTTTCAGAACATGGACCTCCATAAGAAAATCATGTAGATAGGGCTCTTAGCAGTGTGTGCACTCATCGGGTCATTAGTATTCGTCAGTCCACTGTGTGGCTGTCCTTGGAGCTAGGGAAGAAGAGAGGCACACATGAATTCCCCAGCCTCTCCTTGACGTTCTCAGTAAACCACACCACTGCCAGTCTCTAGCATGCAAGGCAGAAATCTAGACATCATCCTTGATAGCCCCTTTGTCTTACCCCCATATTCATTAATTTGTCCACAGACGTTGTTGAGTTTAACATCCTTGTTATCTGTTGTGTGCCCCCTTCTTTGTTCATCACTCACCCGAGCCCGAGCTCTGCCCGCTTGCCTGAGTCCTTACCGCAGCCCCCTGGCTGGCATCCCTGTATCCGCCGCTTTCTGCCGCCTTTCACTATGTTGTCCGGTATTTTTTAGATACAATGGATCCTTTTCTAATCATGCCCCTTACTTGTAAAATAAAGATCAAAAGAGTTGATGGGGTCTAGGAGGCTCTCAGTGGCCTGACTCCTACTCTTTCCCCTCCTCATTTCATACAGTATCCCCCCTGTTCTCTTTGCATTTGTTTTCTTTTAATCCTTCCTCTTCACCTACTTTGTTAGAGTCTTTGTACCTCAAGGATTTTTCTCTCTGACTATTAATTTTCATCTCTCAGCTCATTTGCTTCCTCGGGGAAGCTTTTCCTTGACTTCCCCAAACAGGTAAAATCTCCCTGCTGTTTGTTTTCATATATAGCGTCTCATCTTTGTACTGTTGTTACGGTTTTCTGTTTATTAGTGTGCTGATTTGATTTTGACCCTCACTAGACCGTAAGCCTTCTGAGAGCACAGGCTAAACTGTTAGAGGACTCAGCATTGTCTCTGTAGTACCTGGTATGGCTCCTAGTACATAGCCTAAGCTCTGCGGTTGTATGCTGAGTGAATGTGAGAGCTTTAGGTGCTTAGAGGCCACAGAAGAGGCATTCTGATATGTATAAAGTACAAAATTGTGTGGCCTGGATAGAAGTAACTGTAGTTTGTTCGTAGTGAAGACAGAGAAAGGGAACTGGGGGATGATGTAGACCGAGGACCTCAGACAGGGGGCCTAATCTGCGTGTTGGATAATGCTCGTGTAGACCGTGGAAGTTGTAATGCGAGTCAGGTAAATGAGATTTTCTTTTTGTCTTGGAGCAAAGTCAGTGCCAGATCAGACAACATGTGGGCAGACTTGAGCCATAGTTTCCATGACTTCACTGGGGATTGGTGTGGAGCCGGACAGGACTTGATGTTCTTTATCCTGCTCTCTGAACTTTAAGGAAGGGATAGAGAATGGGTTAGGCCAAAAAAGCAAATGTGTAGTCATAAAAGGACAGAACCTCCGATTTGCTTTTTTAAGTAATAGATTTGTTTAAAAAATAAGAATTCTTCAATAAGATGGACAGGATATGGACCTGGGTTTGATTCTTAACTCTAACTTTTTAAAAAGGCTTTATTGAGTTATGATTTACATACCAGATAATTTATCTTTTTAAAGTGTACAATTCAGTGGCTTTTAGAATATTCAGTGCTATGCAGTGATGACCCACAGTCAGTTCTAGAATATTTTCATCACCCCAGAAGGAAACCCTATACCGCCCTAAGTTGTCAGCCTGTTTCATATTTAATGACTGTTTTATTTTGAATAACTCACCTAAGCTGTCTGAAGTTCATTTCCCTTTCTCCTTTTGTCTCTTAACAGTTATCAGGAAATTGGGCCAGACTATCCCCTTCTTTGACCTGAGAGCCCTAATTCGTCTTATTGATAGAGGTGTGATTATTGGCTACCAAAAGTCACAGGTCTCTTTCTGTATGTGCTGGTAAGATAGATTTCTTTTATCCATTTGGATGTCGACAGAGACATGTAGGATTCATTTACATCATATTAAATCTCATCTTGGCACTTGGGGCACCTCATGTACCTCCTTGGTACATCTTTCTTAGGGTTTTTGGACCCTCAGTCTTCCTTCCTTCCTTTCTTCCTTCCCTTCCTTCCCTTTCTTCCCTCCCTTCCTTCCCTTCCTTCCCTTCCTTCTGAACTTCCTTCCCTTCCTTCCCTTTCTTCCCTCCCTTCCTTCGTTCTCTTCTTTCCCTTTTTCATCCCTCCTTCCCTTATTTCCTTTTCCCCTCCCTCCCTCCCCCCTTCCTCCTTCCCTCTCTCTCTTCTGTCCTCCCTTCCTGCCTCCCCAAACTGAGGACTCTGAGATCCAGAGTCCTGCTCCATTGACTGAGCCCCCCCAGGTGCCCCTGGATCCTCAGTCTTACTTTCAGTATATTAGTATTCCTAATGAACCTCAGATAGTCAGTATATTTGATCATTTTATTGTTGGATATTTCAAGATCTTGGTTAAAGTGTTCATTGGATTTGAGACAAGTGTGTGGGGTGGGGAACAGTGCAGTTGCCTGTAATAGAGACCTTGTTTCCTACAGATACTCAATTCATTTTGCTTTGTTGTCGAAACCAAGATAGGATTGAGGATGGCAACAGCGGGAAATGGGGCATATTTTCCTCCCTTCCACAGTACTTCCCCAAATTCCTAGGAAAACAAACAACATGTGTTACCCTAGAAGCACAGGCAGTGGCATGTGCTGGAGGAGGAGAATTTTAGTCATACTGTGTTTGAATCTGAGGCCACCTCCTCTTAAGCCACATTTTTTTCTTTCTTTTTTTTTTTTTTATTTAAGATTTTATTTATTTCTTTGACAGAGAGAGAGAGAGGGAACACAAGTGAGGGGAGTGGGAGAGGGAGAAACAGGCTTCCCACTGAGCAGGGAGCCTAATGTGGGGCTCAATCCCAGGACCCTGGGATCATGACCTGAGTTGAAGGCAGACCCTTAACGACTGAGCCACTCAGGTGCCCTTAAGCCACATTTCTTTACTTCCTTCGCAACAATATCATGGGACATTTGGACAGGTGTTCTGTTGAAATCAACATTCTCAATCCCTTGGAGTGAAAAAGGTATTTAAAAACAAAAAAGAAAGCCAGATCTGTCTTGGAATGTCTTATTCATGGACGTATGCAGGGTGTTGACATTATTTCCTTTTGGAAGGCTCACCAAGCATCCCTTTAACCATTTGTGGCTGACCTTGACACAAAGCTCAATAGATCACAGTTGATGGAATCTACTCTCTTACTGCAAATTGCTGTTGTCCCTTTATATTCTTCTGTCTCTTATATGCCTAAATGATTTTTCAGGACTCAGGAAGTAAATCTCTTTCTGGCCTGGGGCAAACTCCGTTAAGTCAGACACTCTGACAGAGTTTTCCAGCTCTTGGGCAGTTAAGTTTTGCTTTGCTGTTATTCATTCTACATCATGTAGTCTGGAACTCATTCTCCTTGGAGAAAAGGGGGAAATAAAACAGATAAGAGACTCCTCTGTGTCCCTCTTTGTGTGTGCCACCATCCTGAGCAGTAGATCTCAGCTCTTCCTTATTTGTCTTGCCTCAAACATAGAAAACCAGAAAAGCCCTTTTTGTAGTACGTGGCATTTTTCCAAGCCTCAGGTCATTTGGGGAGCAAAGAATCATACACTTTGTGCTTTTACACTCTAAACTGTTGTAAGAGCGTCCTTCTTGTTGTAAGCAAAATCAGAGCTGTTTACAGGCCTTTCTGCTTTGAGATGGAGATGACAGTTGATATGTGTTAGAGATGGAAACCAATCCTGACCGCTCCTCTTTAACCAGAGGCCCGAGACTCAGGGTCTGGGAGACTCAGTGTCCTCACTTTGGGTTTTCCGGTAGCCCAGCCAGCAGCTCCCCCACCCGCCCTGGGCCTAGTCACCTCAAGCAGAACTACTGGCTCTGAGTTCTTGCTGAGCTCACGAATCTTCATCCCCAGAAGTCCCACGAGGGTCTGTGGATTCCAGGGAGGTGTTTCTCTGTTTGTTTGATACTGTCACAATAATGGCAATAATTATAATTGCCACTATGCCAGGCCTGACTGTGTTGGGGCACTTTACTTGGTTTGCTTGCCTAATCCTCCCAACACTGTTGTAAGAAAGGAACGATCTCCTTTTTACTAACCAAGGACCCGAAGCTCAGAGAGGTTAAATAAATTGCCCGATCCCTCATGAAAGGAGTCTGTACTACATCTGTATTTTTTATCAGTCTTTAGAAGTAACCCCTCTACAATAAGAAAGGAAGGGGCATACCGAAGTTCTAACTTCAGTCTAGTTGACCTCGAAAGTGAATGCTGGTTCTCACTGCTGTTGAGGGCCTGCTGTGGTGTGGGACCATGCCAGGTGCTTTGGAGGATGTGAAATTGAGGGAAACCATTCTTGGCTTTGCGAGGCTTTTTAAATATATATATATGGGTTAGGGGACCCATTGAAAGTTTTGTTGTTGTCGTTTTTTTGTTTTGAAGAGAGGAGCTACTGTTCTTTTGGGAAGGGTGGCGTTGAACCTGCTCATCAGTGTGCAGCACTGGAGCCATGGTAGAGATAGGTAGAGATGGCGTGTCTCAGCTCCGTGCTGTCTCGTGTAGCCCCCCCCCCCTTTGCAGGGCCTGTAAGTCACTCCCTGTGGACGCTCCTGTTGCCTCAGGCCTTGTCCTTTGTAGACACCTGTTGCCTGGTGACAAACAAACGGATTTGCCTTCATTTTAGGTTCCTCCATTTATTGGGAGTGGCTTCACATATGGAGCTCCAGCCCTTCGTGGATGGTGATGCCGAGCGGTGACTACTTTGGTAAAGGTTAATGAATTCCATTTCTGATGTTCCTGAGCCAGAGTGTCAAGAAAAGAGTTTGACTGTTGGCTGCATAGAAGCAGGTCCCATCGGGATGAGGCATCTGCCTTAAGCAATGGCGAAAAAAAATACTAACTTTTAGCTATTCTTTAAAACTGTCCCCTTTATTCTGCTTTTTTTGAATATGCTCATGACGGGAACTCAGAACTATGTGGGACACAACTCAGTATGGACATTTTAGAATATGAAGTAGAAAAATAAAGATTAGCCATATCCTCACCTTCCAGGAGTGATCATTGTGTGGGTGATCTCTCCATGAAGGGGCAGCCAAGCTCAGGCTTCAGCTGAATGCAGATTGGAGCTGCCGTCTTCAAGGCAGAAGTCAGACATCTTAGTTCAGCTAACTGCCTGCTGAAACAACCAACAACAAAAAAATCCCAAGATTTTTTGGAGGGTAGAACAATCCAGTGTTGCCACAGTATCCAGGGTACAGTCTAAAATTCCTCAAAATACGAAGAAACAGGCACCTGTTGGTTAAGTGTCCTACTCTCGGTTTCAGCTCGGGTCATGATCCTCATCATGAGGTTGAGCCCTGTGTGGGGCTCAGCGTGGAGTCTCTTCCCCCTCTCTCTCCGCCCCTCCCTGCTGTGCATGTGTGTCCGTGCTCCCTCGCTCTCTCCCAAGTAAATAAATAAATAAATAAATCTTAAAATAGGAAGAAACAGGAAAACATGACCCATTCTCAAGAGAAATATAATGAATGAAGATTGATTCCAAGATGATGCAGATGCTGGATTTAGTAGGGAAAGATTTAAAAGCAGATTCTACTACTCTTCTTCAGTTGTGCACAGGAAGATTCACCTGTAATGAAAAGTTAAGAAGTTAGCACAGAAACTGCAAAAAAAGAAAAAAATAAAATAAAAATTTCCAGGGTAAGTTAGTTTAACAAAACAGAGATAAGAGTAAAGAATTACTGAACTTTTAGATCGATAAGAATGATCTAATCACAACAGATTGAAACAAAAATGAACAGAACGTCACAGACCGGGGCGGGGGAGGGGGCATTTTAAAAAGGTCTATGCTATGTGCACATTATTAAAGTTCCGCAAAGAGAAGAGAGGGAGAATGGGACAGAAAAAGTTACTTGAAGGAACAGGGATACACATTTTCCAAATGCAGTAAGAGAATTAAATAAAACTTATTACTGTTTGACATTGTTTATAAGAAGAAGGTGGTGAAAAGGGCGGGGGGATATAGAGTCTAGGAAGAACCATGGCTTGATTGCCCTACTCCCTGACCGCCCCCCCCAGCCCCGCCTTGAAATGTCTGGTCTTCACAAGCCTGACTGATTTCAGTCCCTGATGGGGTGTGTGTTCCTTTCTGGCTCTTACAAATCCACACTGTCTCGCCGTCAGTAGATTAAGTTTCAGCCAAGACTAAATTGTGCAAAGTGTAGAATATGGTGGGTTTTTTGAACTGTACCAGGGCTGGTTTCCTTTGGAGGTCTGCAGTGAACACTGGGTCTTTTTGTGGGCCCTGCTTTACCCTCTGCCTTTCTTCTTTCTTTCCTTTCCTGCTACCGTCGTCTTGTTTCTGAGAAAGGGCAGAAAGGAGACTGGTACATTTCAGCTGAACTGGCTACATCAAAGGCAGTGATTTCTATTGATACCAGAGTCAGTTTTGGCAGAGAGCAACCTCTGGGGAGGCCCTTGTTGGGTCTTTGCTTTTCTCTGGTAGAGGATGTTGCTGGTGGCAGAGCTGGGAGTCACTTGGTAATGAGTTGTCATTAAGCCTTGGTTGAAATGTGGAAGCCAAATTCCTGTGATTCTGACCTTAACCTTTTTAGAAATGCATGCTTGCACACCCAGCTAGTGTGCACCGGTGAGGCCATCGTGATTGTTAAAAGTTTGAAATGCTGCTCCAAGCCCCTGTTCCCATTTGCTCTGGCTGCCCTTGGACTTCCCTTCTAACACAATCCCTGTGACCCAGCAGCCAGAGGGTTGAAGTCTGGCATGGGGGTTGGTGCCTCGCCTATTAGGTTTTATCAGACCAGTGACTCCCCTGTTTATAAAAATTCACACGTCTCCCTTGCCTGTCTTAGTGTGTATGCCAGTGTGTGGCCTGCATAGGTGTTAGAAATCCAGTTACAGATTTGGGGAGGTGCTATAGTCTTTGGATTCCAAAGTTGGCAACTTCTGAGCGTCTTTAGACAAGTCTTTGAATCCTGATGTTCATTTTCCTGTAGAATAGGGATAATATCTATTTATCAGGAGGTTTTGAAGCTTAAAAGAATCACGTATATAATAATAAGCTTTCCTTATTCCTTTGATTTCCTTTGGGTTTCATCATAGCTAATTACTCTTGGTCATTTCTCATTTTGTACATCTTTGTGTAATTCTCTTTTAAAGAATTAGTTTCAGAGCGGGAGTTTAACACTGGTAGCTTCTTATTCATCCATCTTTTCCCTAAACTGAAAGGTATTTATCTTTATTAATCTCTACGCATTTATTTTTAACTTTGTTCTGTATCTCTGTATAGGTGTGTCATGTGTGCTGTAGGAGCCCAGAGGTCTTTAGAATAAATATTCGTACTTCAGTACTTTCTGCCTCCTGCCCATCTTCCTCGCCGTGTTTCGTAGCTCCACACCTTACTCAGGAGACACACTGAGCACATTGTGTTGGTGACAGTGATGATTTGAGTAACTTGGGAAACACTGTAAAAAGCTTTTAAAATTTGTACCCAGTTGGCAAGCTGTAGAATCTTGGCATTAAGAGAAACTTAAAGATCCTTTAATCTAAAGATCCTTGGACTTTTTCTCCTGGTTAATCCTTTCTAGTTCCATCAACTGCTACTTTTTAAAACATGGTTTTCATGGGGCACCTAGCTGGCTCAGTAGAGTGGGTGATTCTTGATCTTGGGGTTGTGAGTTCAAGCCCCACATTGGGCATAGAGTTTACTTGAAAAACAAAATAAAACCCAAAAAACCCCACAACCACAACATGGTTTTCATTTCTCTTACCAACTCCTTCACTTTGTTCCCAACCTTTTTTGTCTGTGTCTGTCTTGGTGGGGTTTCCAGAATGGGCCGTTATATTCCTGGCCTGTTGAATAAATCGTGGTTGGGAATCACCTGCCAGCTTCTCTGCTTGGACAAAGAACATCTGTTACTGTACTGAACTACAGACACACACCCGCACCCAGGCACCCCCGTCACACTAACATTTTAACAACACAGCTCTGATGTTATTTATTTATTTTTATTTTTTAAGGATTCTTTATTTATGAGAGAAAGAGAAAGCGTGAGTGTGTGAGCCAGTGTGGGGAGGGACAAGTAGACTCGGCACCGAGCACAGAGCCAGATGTGGGGCTCGGTCTCACAACCCTGAGATCATGGCCTGAGCCAAAATTGAGAGTTGGACGCCGACCCAGCTGAGCCACCCCGGCACCCCCAGCAGAGTTGAAATGTTCTGTTCTTTATCTTATGAAGAGGCCTTAGCAAAGCAAAGCGGACATAAATGGCTGAAGACACCAACTGGATTTGTAGAATTCTGTATTACACTTGTATTTGGGGAAAGAGTTTAGTCTTTACTAGTGTTTTTTAGTCAGATAACACTACTTCTGAGAAGTTAGGAGTGTGCCTATATTCTATACTTTAAACTTGGTAAATACCTGTGGAATTATTGTCACTGGCTTGTAATTAGGTGTTTACATATCATCTCTCTCTCTCTCTCTAACAGAATGAGCACTCTCTCAGGGCCGTGACTACCAGCTGAGTAATTGCTGTGTCCCAAGAGCGCAGTCTCTGGCCCTTGTTAGAGGCACAAATGGTTAGGAGGATAAATGAGAGACCCTAGACCTTTGTATGTGTCCTGTGTGACCCGAAAGTGCCTCTGATCATCAGAAATTACATTTATTCATGCCTTCTAGAACAGGTAGATCTAATGTTCCAGCTGCAGTTGTATACAGTGTGCGTTACTATTGGATGTCATCTCTTCCCAGTTGCTCCAAATTGTGACAAACAGTCCAGTATAAACAAATACTGTTGTTAGATGTAAAGTTTAACATTCATCCCTAAGCATGTTTCTGGAATAGCTGCCTGGAAATGGGAATGGCTTGGCTGCCATTATTTCAGTGATTGATACGATGCAGGTCATTTCCGGTGAACCCACTACCATTAAGAGGTGGACTTAACTTGGGGCACCTGGGTCCCTCAGTCAGTTAAGTGTCTGCTTTTGACTCATGTCATAATCCCAAGGTCCTGGGATCAAGCCCCACATAGGGCTTCTTACTCAGCATGGAGCCTGCTTCTCCCTGCTCATTCTCTCTCTCTCTCTCTCTCTCTCTCTCAAATGAATGAATGAATTTAAAAAAACTAAAAAAAAAAAATGTGGATTTTACTACTAACCTCTTTTTCTTTCAACCCAAGGACAACATGACTATTAAACAGTGTATGCCTTTTTTTTTTTTTTAAGTTTATGTATGTATGTATGTATGTTAGTAATCTCTGTACCCAACATGGGGCTTGAACTCACAATCCCAAGATCACGGCCAGATGCTCTTCTGACTGAGCCAGCCACGCACCCCTAAACAGCATGTATTAAATAACAAAGCTGGTCTCTTCTAGTAAGTATGCTTATATAGACTTTAGCCAGGACACTTTAGACCCCAAACGGAGAATCGTAAAGTGTTAGTATGGGGATTATAGAGTTTGTTTTATAGAGGAGTAACTTGAGGCCTAGAGACTTGTACAGATTTTTTGAAAATCTTACCTAGCTTACAGATGCCTGTTTTTTTTTTTTTTTATGATTTTCCCCTTTTCAGAATAGCTTCTCTTGCCCCTCCCTGCCTTTGATTCTGTATCACTAATAAAGCCCAGTGTGCCCTTATCACTTTCTTTTGTTCTGAGTACTGAGTATACACGCAGCAGGCTTGCGATAAGACAAAGGACAGAGCTTTAAGCATTGGAAGTGAAGAGAATTCAGTGATTTATGTCTCTGTGAAGATGTGGGGACAGAGGTACACTTTCCAGAAACGTTCGTTCAGTTTCATCCTTTCTGTGAGCTGTAGCATTGTGTGGCTCCTCTTGGTTACGTGTCATTGTAACTGTAGTCTTTTTTTCTTTTTTTCAAAACGATTTCATTTATTTGACAGAAACACAGCTAGAGAGGGAACACAGGCAGGGGGAGTGAGAGAGGGAGAAGCAGGCTTCCTGCTGAGCAGGGGGCCCGATGCAGGGCTTGGTCCTGGGACTCCGGGACCATAACCTGAGTTGAAGGTAGCGGCTCGACGACCGAGCCAACCAGTCGCCCCTACTGTAGTCTTCCTTTTCCTTGTTACCTGTGTACTTTTCAGTGCCATTTAGCAAAAGTATGGCAGTAGCTTACATAGTTTTATGCACTTTCCATGCCTCCCGTGCCTTCTCGCTGGCCCCTGGTTGCCAGCCTGATAGCACACACATTGTGGAAGGAGCTGAGACTTTGTTATCCTGACCCAGCCATGGCACCGAGATAAATAATAGTCAACACAGTGATGTATAATATCACAGCTTTATAAAGGACTCTTGAGTTGTTAGAAGAAGGGAAAAATTTTTGAAATTTACTTTATTAGAGTACAATTTACATAGAGTAAAATTCATCCACTTAGGGGCGCCTGGGTGGCTCAGTTGGTTAAGTGACTGCCTTCGGCTCAGGTCTATGATCCTGGAGATCTGGGATCGAGCCCTTCACTCCTCCTGCTTGTGTTCTCTCTCTGGCTGTTTCTCTCTGTCAAATAAATAAATAAAATCTTAAAAAAAAATTCATCCACTTAAAATGTACGGTTCAATTAATTAGTTCTGTCAGCTGCATGCAATCATATAACCACCACCACCACAATCAAGGGATAGAACTTTTCTGTCATTCCAGAAAGTTCCTTTCTTGCCTCTTGCAGCCAGTCCCCTCATGCCCACTCCAGAGCACAGGCTGGAACTGATCTACTTTGTGTCACTACATACAGTTTTACCATTGCTAGAAATTCGTTAAGAGTGAGATCATAAAGACATACAGATTTTTATATCTGGCATTTCCATAATGCTTTTGAAAGGTATCAATATAATTACATGTGTCAGTAGTTCCTCTTTTTTTTTTTTTTCTGAGAAGTATTCCATTTATGGCTATACCACAAATTGTTTATCTCTTCACTCATTGGACAGACATTTGAATGGTTTCTATCTTTTAGCTGTTTACGAGTAAAGCTTCTAGAAATATTTGCATATTACTCTTTATTATAGACATGTTTATATAAACATATATTTTCATTTCTCTTGAGTACATAAATACCCACGTAGGATTAAGAAATGACCAAATTGTGTTTCACAGTACCTATACGTTTTCCCCTTTCCACCCAGCAGGGTTCCAGTCGCTCTTTAGTTATCAAATACCGGTATTGTCAGTCTTGTAAATTTTTAGGTCATGCTAGGGGGGTACATAGTGCTTATCTCGTAGAGGTCTTACTTTTCCTTGAAGACTACTCATATTGAGCACCTGTCTCTGATGAAAGGCCTCTTAAATGGTTTTTGGCCATTGAGATTTGTCATTATTGAGTTGTAAGAGTTCTTCATATATTCAGAATGCGTGTCCTTTATCAAGTATGTTTTTCAAATAATTTCTCTCCAGTTTCTTGTTTTCATTGTAATAGCGTCTTAAAAAGCAGGAAGTTCTTTATTTTGTTGAAGTCCAGTGTATTCACTTTTTCCTTTTTAGCTTGTGCTTTTTTTGTGTCCTCTATCCTTACACCAGTACCGCAGGGTCTTGAGTGCCCTAGCTTTATAGCTCAGTTGTAAAGTCAGGTACTGTAAGTACTCCACTTTGTTCTTCAAAATGGCTTTGGCTGTTTTAGTTCATTTGCACTTCTGTGTGCATTATCAAATTAGCTTCTTGATTTTCATAAGAGAGTATACTGAAGTTTTTATTGAAAATGCATTGAATTCGTTGCTCAATTTGGAGAGAGTTGACATGTAACTATATCAAGCTGATCCATTAACTGGACATATCTCTCCTTTTAAATGTCTTTGTTTTTAGTCATCATACAATACATCATTAGTTTTTGATTGCAGTGTTCCAAAATTCATTGTTTATCTCTAACACCCAGTGCTCCATGCAATATGAGCCCTCTTTAATACCCACCACTGGGCTCACGCATCCCCCCCACCCCATTCCCCTCTAAAACCCTCAGTTTGTTTCTCAGAGTTCAATCTCTTGTTTCCCCCCCTTATTTCCCCCTCTTCACTTTTCCTTTCCTTCTCCTAATGTAAATTCTGGACATAGGTTCTTCATCAGATATATGATTTGTAGTTATTGCCTATGGCTTCTCAAAAGTAAATTGATTACTCTTATGCAAACATAAAATGAACATGTGCTGGAGATTTTATCTAATTCACTTATGGGATTCAGTAAGATGTTAAAACTGATTCTATGTATCTAGTAATTTTTTTTATTATATGCCGCACATTGTGGATGTTACCCTTTAGAGACCACCATGGCTTTTATCTTTTAAAGATACTAACTTTAGTTCTGGCAGGCAGCTAATTGGCTTTTCCCTAGACTCCCACTTTAGTTTGATCCCTGCTCAGTTCTTTCAGCCTAAAAATTTGCTTTTTGCTTGAAATCTTCAACTCTCCCCATATATATATATATGTATGTATACAATTCAGGGATCTACCAAGGATTTGGGGAGAGTTTAGATACAAATTGTAAGACTGCAGTTTTCTGTCTACTGTATCATGAGATCTGGGCCTTAGTCGAAAAGCAGTGTAAAAGTGACTCTTACCCAGTACTTTTCCCCTCTTTCAGCTCTCTGCTTCAGTCTCCTTCCAGTGCCTTCAGATGATAGCTTTTTATATTTTATTCAGTTATAATTGTTTTTATGTAAGAACGATAGTTTAATATAGGGTTGTCTGCCTTTACTTTTTTGTCAATTTTTTAAATAGTGGAGCTCTGTTTTAATCTTCACATCGTTACTTACCCGTTCTGCTGGATTTGATGCCTGCATTTTCCTTCTTTTCTCTCTTGGTGTTTCTGAATGCATTTGCGTAGCACTCCCTCCTTCCCCCTCAGGAAGGCATTATAGGACTTAAAGGGTGTATGGAACAACATTCTCAAACCTTTGTCATCTCTACTTAACTTCCCCTGGTGTATTTCTCCTAACAAGGAACTGGAAACCTAAAGGAGTTCAGATTTTTTAAAGTGAAAGGAATAGGTTGGTTTGATTGGCAAGATTTAAAAAATGTTTTCCTTCCAGTTCTGATGAGAGCCCTTGAAAGGCAGAGCTGCCTTGGGATTGTCAAGTGCCCCTAATGTTGACCCTTAGTGGGAGTGGGGTTTATGGTTGAATTTGTTAGAACTGGAGGCCCGAAGCTATTCGCCCATATCTCCGTATCAACCAAGCAGGAGTGTCTCCTTGGAGATTCCATAACTGAGTTTTCAGATTACCAGCTCTGTGGTATTTTTCCCCCCTCTGGTACTGGGTGGGGAGGTATTCTGTGGGTGGCTGCATTCTTTATTTGTTCTTTGCTCTGACCTGGGATAGCATCAGGGTCTATAATGGGAGGTGGTGGATATGTCTCTTTGGGCTGTCCATCTGGCTTTGTAACTGCTTTGTTTTTTAATTTTTTTGTTCAGATTAGTAGCAGGCTTCAAGAATGCTAATTACCTGTATGAAAAGCTAATGTATTTTTCAGTGTGTGCCATGAAGCAATAAGATGGTATATTCTTGTATTAGTACTTGGGGTGTGTGGAATTTAATCTAGTACTGACAGAAACATTACCATTCACTTTCACTGCAGTTTTGAATGTGAAAGACTCCTTGTTCACTGTCTTTTACTTGGACATTAGGTCTGAAGCTTGGCTATTTTCATCAGATTTCTGTAGAATTTAGGGGGGGGAAACATTCTAAGAAGTTCCTGTTCCTTCCTGTAAGAGCAACTGAATTTTTTGAGCAGCAGATTTCAGCTGGCGGATGTTAGCTTGTGTTTCTGTAGAAGGGAGAAAAGGGAGTTCATTCCCAGCTGATTCTCAAGCTTGTAAACATTTCCATTTGGATGTGAGTAGGAACATGTTGGTCTGTTGAGTGGCTTTACTTGTTGGGTAACTACACAGCTTTTTCTACAGGTCATTGCCTATTAATTTGGAGAAACAGAATAGTGTACATCTGTAGTCTACAAGAGTAAATTTTGGGGGAGGTGAAACAGATGAATTAGTCTACAGAGAAGCTTTACACAAGATGGATCTTGACCTTCTTCCTCTCCCTTCAGTCTTAAGTTAGTGGAATGCTACCGCCTCTACCAAGCATTTTCCATTAAAACGAATGAGAAGAACTTCTTGTCCTTTGCTTCATCACTGTGTTCGGTCCCCCACTCCCAAAATTCACCTTGACTCGTTTGTATATCTAAGGCAATCAGTGTTTCTGTATGTGGAATTACGATGTGTTAGAGAGGGGAGGAGCTTTCATGATTACCCAGTCCAGTGCCCTTCCATTCACAAAATCAGAAATGGAGGTTATAAGGCATGCTACAAATCAGAAGAGGCAGCAGTATGGTAGTCTAGAAGTTGAGAGCATGTTGGAGTCAGATCTGGGTTCAAATTCTGGCTCCCACCGTTTTCTAGCTGTGCAGATCTTCTACAGGTTAACTTTAACCATGAATTTCTTCATTTGTAAAATGAATTAATATGAAGATTAGCAAGATCCCTGAACAGAATAAGTAAACTATTACAGAGTGCCACTGGAGATGATGATGATGATGGTAGGTACGTTTTCGTGGTTGATAAACTGTAAGATGTCAAGATTATAGAATTAAGATGCTTACTTTATGGATGAACAAATGATGTTGTGGCTACTTTATGGATGAGCAAACAATGAACAGAACAGATATGTTGTGTGGTTTTGGATGAGCATGAGTTCTGAAAACCGGTGAGTATGTAAGTTTATCCTCCAGTAAACTTGTAGTGTATGCTTGAGAGAACGAGACAGGGAGGAATATTTTTTTTTTTATATGCCCTTGGTTGAGTTTCAGAAGTGGATTTCGGATGCCAGGACGCAGCTTGTAGCAAGAGGGTGGGATCAGTTGGTATAATTGGAGCTACTTGGTAATCCTTTTACTCTGTTCTCTGAACATTTATGGCGTTCCTATTTCTGTACAAACATCTGAGCTAGACAATGACTAGGTCTCCATGGAAATGTCATGTGTCAGGCTGGGGCGGCTGGAGCACGGGGTCAGGAGCATGCGGGGTAGAGCCCGCAGGCCATTGGCAGCCGCCTTCTTTGCTAAGCTTCAGCCTGTAGTGGGTACCAGGGCAGTTGTGTTCAACTTAAATGCTTCTGGGGTTTATTTTGGAAGGTGATTTTTAGTTTGCTTACACCAGCATTTGGGAAGAGGAACAGAGGGGAAGAAGGAGGAATCAAGAATATACTTTTAAAACTGAAAAAAAAATATTTTTTTTGGACCAGTGAGTTTCTACCTTGTGGGGTAGAGGCTGAGACAGCTGACTTGTGGTTTTCACCACTGTTCTTTCTTGCTGTTGGAGAGCCAGCCACAAAGACAACGGTGACTGAGCCCAAGTGTCATAGTCCAAAGTAGTTTTTTCATCTTATTCAAGTCACTTAGAAGGAGCATTGGTAGCACTGAAGTTTTAACTTGGGCTTCCAAGCTAGTGGTTAACTGAGTAGTCTCTTTCTCAAGGATTCTGCTGTGGCTGCCAAGTAAGGAGCAAGGATTTTGTTTCCTGGTGGTTCCCCATCTTGCATTAATGTTTTTGGTTTATTGGTTGTTCCGGGTCACGTGGTCCTCTTTGCTGGGTTTGTGTCCATGAAGGACCACACGGAGGTCTGTGTCACCACCACACTCGAGTGCTGTCCACGTGTATTTGATTTACAACAGTTTTCAGAGGCAAATGATTATTAACTGTGTTTCATACAGGGGAGAAAGGTCTCACAGCTAGCCAGGGGCTGGACTTCAGCGGCCTCCTCCCTCCTGGCCTTCTGGGGGGGCCACAGTCGGTCACCCATTTCTCAGCTGGCATAGGCTGTGTAAGGTGTTGATTCTTCGATCTGCCCAGCTCAGGTCTTTGGAGCAACCTTAAGCTGGTCTTCCACATCAGTCTGAATTCTGGCTGTCTGTGAACCACAGTCAGTCTAGCATGAACCAGCTGTTTGCTGTAGTGGGGTGGCTTCTGTGGGGTCTATTTAGTTAATGTGGAAAATCGCGTAGGATCTCAAGCCCCTCTCCCTCCTCCCTTGGCCTCTCGCTCTTTCTTACCAAAAGCAGTTTTACTTTTAGGACTGTATGCCTGGACATTTTAGTCGTTTCCCCCTAAATGCCTTTTTCATTGTATAGATTTTCAGGGAGGAGAGCCAGTTGAAGTGTTCGTTTTGGCCAGATTATTAGCACGTGGGTTATTCTATGATAACATTAATTTTATGAAACACCTATATATATTTTTTTAATTTTGAAGTATTATAATTGTAAAGGAAAAAGCACTGTGTAATAGATGCCTTTCTCTACCTAGATTCTTGTGTATATTCCTCAGCTATTAAATATTTGTAAGTTTTGTGTGCATAGTAACATGCTCTGTTTATCAGAAAAAAACCCAGTTTATGAGTACACATATTGATCATGTGCCATTCATCTCCTCGCACACAGCTAGAGATTAAATGCATTAAGGCAACTGGTTCATAGTTTTTACGGCGACCTTATTTTTGAAATTAGTTCAAGTGGGGAAATTAATTTTCCATTTCTGCATTGTATAATAAGTTGTTAATGTATGTGGCCCTCTACGAGTTTCCTGTTAAGAGGAATTCAGAAAATTTAAAATTCAAGGAATAATCTCTAAAGTTTCTCTTAAATTTATTATTTCTAAATCCAGAACAAGTATAATATCATCCATATTTAGCCTGGCAATAACCTTTTAGTAGTTTGATGAAAAGCTGCCTATTTAAATCATTCTTTTAAGCCATTTTCACCGAATAGATCAAGTTAGGAGAATTTGCAGGACTTTTTTTTTAACCTAGTAGTTGATAATTTAACTCAATTGAGATCTAATCTCTCCAGTTCTTTATCTTCGTATTGTCAAACACTTGTTCTGTTTTGTGAAGCAGTAGGTTTGTATTGATGAGATTGGGAACGTTCAGGGTGGTATGGCCGTAGACAGTAGGTTTGTATTCAAAGTGAAGGATCTTTATTGATATTCAAACAGAATTAGCCACACTGTTATATAAGTTACATTTTCAAGATGCATGGGTACTTCCTCATCTCTGCTCCTGAGGACAGACTCAGTTTCAAAACCCTACATGCTACGAGGAGAGATTGCTGAGGGATGCCATTCCCATCTAGTGGTTGAGAAACACTTCTGTTATTTCAGGACCCTGATGAATTTTTGCTTTAGATAGCAAAGTTCTTTGCTAAAACTGCTAATCCAGTTATCAGAGGTTCTGTAGTATGTTATAGTTTTCTGTATGGCATCCAAATTGCTGTAAGTGGGGATGGGGATTTTCATGTGCTATTAGGTGGTGGATCCTAGTTCATTCCACCTAAAACAAATTTATCAGTGATTTTTTTATTTACTTAGTTTTTAAAAAGTATGCTGTATGCCCAACATGGGGGCTGAACTCATGACCCTGAGATCCAGTAAGCCAGCCTGTCAGTGATTTTTATTATTATTTTATTTTTAAAGATTTGATTATTTATTTGAGTATGCACTCGAGGGAGGGGAGGAGCAGAGGGCGAGGGACGACAAGTAGACTCCGTGCCGAGTGTGGAGCCCCATGCGGGGTTCCGTCCCACGACCCTGAGATCATGACCCGACTGACACCGAGTTGGACGCTCAGCCAGCGGAGCCACCCAGGCGCCCCTCCTATCAGTGGTTTTTAAAAATACTCTTCATTGTGTGTTATAAAAACAAGAATGACTCCTCAGGGGATAACTCAGGCCAGGGATGTTTTATGAATAGAAATTCTCCTTTAAAAATAAAATTTTTCACTTAAGTTAATAAAATGGTATATATATATTTTTAAAGATTTTATTTATTTGACAGAGAGAAACACAGCCAGAGAAGGAACACAAGCAGGGGGAGTGAGAGAGGGAGAAGCAGGCTTCCTGCCGAGCAGAGAGCCCGATGTGGGACTCGATCCCAGGTCTCCGGGATCATGACCTGAGCCGAAGGCAGTCGCTTAACCAACTGAGCCACCCAGGCGCCCCAATAAAATGATATTTTAAAAAAACCTAAATAGAGGGTTGCTGAAACTATTGAAGTTTCTTTGACTCTGTTGTAGTTTCACTTAATTTGAAATATATGTATTTCTGGGGCTATAGATAGGAGAGCCATTTTATCAACATAAAAGCTAACAGGGACGTGTCTGGCATCTGCTTCTAGTACCCCTTCGCCTGCCACTGGTGGGAATAATGTGGCAGTGCTTGTGTCATGTGATGTGTCCAAGAACGTGGGCTGTGTGTCACTGTGAAATAATTCCCAACCGAGCAGCCCCTCCAGGGCCTGGCCTTCGTCCAGGTTAGGTCATCTGGCTCAGTCAGGTCTGCATGTGTGTGTGAGCCCAGTTGCCTATATTTTTAGTCTTTCCAAATGGTTTGTCATCACTTTAGCCCATTAGGTTGCTCGCTTTTTGGATGATAGAGGTTGGGAAGGATGAAGGAAGTAGAATGGCTTGAATTTGGCAGTCTCTTTACCGGATATCTATTTTAACCCCCACTGAAGTTAATTTACATAAAGCCCAGCTGTGCATGAATTTTTCTAAATTCAAAGTTTATTCTTATTACCATAGGGATAAGAATGTCAGCACTTACTGAATTGATGGTCTTTGCTCTCCTGTGCCTGGACCTCGTGGCAGCTTACAGTTCCGTTTCCTTTGGATAACAGGATACAGCTGGCGGCAAACTTCTCACCTGTAATAGCCATTTGGAGTTTCTTCTCGCTATAGATCTCTGCAAAGCTGCAGAAACCATTTGTGTGTGTGTGTGCAGGAAACCACAAGGCCGTGTTAAACAGCAAAAGAGAATTGAAAGAACATGTGTGTGTGTGTTCTTCCCAGAGGTACCAGCCATCACGTGAGAGCCTAGGTGTTGTGTGGAGCAGCTCTTTGCCCTCCCTTCTGCTTTGAGGTTTTTCAGTTAGACGATGCCAAATTCCCCCACTCTGGTCCCTAGTACCTCTCTGGCTGGTTAAGCAAATTGATGCCGGCTGCATTTCTTAACACTTGGCAAGATCCATACTACCTTTGATGAGCTACTAGGTGAACCTTCTGGGACTCCACCGACTTCTTTTGGCTCTGATAGATTGATTTTTGTTCTTAAAGCTAGAGCTGCAGATCCTTTGCTATCAAATGGGTCAGGAAAGCTGCTGGTCCGTTTCTGTCTCTGGTGTTCCTATCGAGTATGTTAGTATTTATTGCACATGCAGCCCTGCACCAGCTGCCGTGGCAGGAGACATCCACAGTGTGACAGACTGGAAGAAAGAAGTTCAGGAGAAAAGGCAAGCACAGAAATGAAAGAGAAGAAAATGGAAGAAAAAAAAGTGGCTTATTGCTGACTGCTTGGGTTAGATTACCAACAGTAATCCTGCCATCAGAATTAGCAAGGGTGGGAGGGTATTATCATGAGCACAGTGCGAGGACTGGAGCTCGCATGGTGCATGCCAGCAGTGTGTGCAGGCCAGGGTGGAGGGTGTGGGGCAAGAGGGCCAGTAGGGCTGAGTAGACGAGCTGCTCAGCACTCCCGGGTGGCACCCGTGGGAGTGGTGGTGGAGCCTGGAGGGCTACTGAGAGTTCAGCAGCAACAAAGGGCATATTCAGTAGAGCACTTCATCTGCTGGGGTCTACATTTCCCTCCCGGGCACCCTCCATTTAGAATTCGGGATCAGCACAGTGACGGTGGTGGTCCACAGGACAGGAAAGTTGCATGTAATGTGAGGTCAGTGCGCGCAGTTAATCTGGTCATTCATATCGGCCGGTAGGGACAGGAGCTTACCCAGGGTTTTCTTATTGCTTACTACTGTGTTAAACATTTCACACGCATCTTTTATTCTCATTTTTTGCATTTTACAGATGAAAATAAAGTTTGGCAGTTAAATAACTTGTCCACAATAATAGAGCCAGAAGTGCCAGATTTACAACCCAAATCCAGATCTGTCTGTTTCCTTCTCTGAATTATATTGGCACTCTCATTTTTACCCTTGTGTTCTTCTACAGGGGGTTGTTAATGAATTCTTCAATGCTAGCAGATTGTCTCCAGTCTAGCAGTCAGCCATTCCTTTAATATCTTCATTATTCATCAAAGTGGCTTACAGAGACTTAGTGGAAAATAAATATATATACATATCTATTTTTTTTTTCTTTTGAGAGAGAGAGCAGGGTGGGCAGGGAGAGGGGAAGAGAGACTCTTAAGCAGGCTCAATGCTGAGCATGATGTCTGATGTGGGGTTCGATCTCACTACCCCGAGATCATGACCTGAGCTGAAATCAAGACTTGGATGCTCAACCAACTGAGCCACCCAGGTGCCCCTGATTTTTTTTCCCCCCAGTGGAAATACAGTGAGCTTAATCTCTGTGCCGGCATCTGACGGCCCCAAGGCGCCCGTGTGTGCCTGGGGGTGCAGCCTCTGAGCTTATGCCTTTAAGCCCTGAGTGTTGGAAGCTCTGCCACAGCCAAGACGGGTTAAATGTGTTTCCAAAATTGGGATCACATTTTATTTTTAAGCATTTCTTTCCTTTTCTTGAGTCAGGGCAGATATTAGTGCCCTTCCCTAGAACTCCCTAAAGAAAAGAGAGTAGTACCCCAGAAGAACCTTTCTAAAGGATTACTTACCCCTGTGTAGGCAGAGTGTGAGCAGCAGAAAGAAAATAGTATTTTAGGAAGGTTGAGTCAGAGATGCAGGTGGAGCACAGAGAGATTTTCACAAGGTGATAAGGCCCTGGCACTCTGCTCTACAAGCCGAGGCAGGTAACCGGCAGTGATTCCCACTTGGGGAAGAAGGCTGCTGCTGAGATCCCCTTCTAATTATAAGGTCCTATGGCCGACTGGATTTGGCTAGGGTTTGGGATGTGGACTCCAGGGCCCGTGGAACTTGACTGGGAAGCCAGCCACTGTGTGCTGTGCCTCAGGGAAGCCGCGGTGGGAAGTTGGCCTTATTGCCTGCGACTCACAACACGGACTCACAACACAGACTCACAACACAGACTCGTTCAGCTACTTTAGGCTGCGTGATTGCAGACTTCTTCAGGGCTACCTTTTGTGAATCTTTGAACCTGCAGTTGTGAAAGAATAGAAATTTGAGCTGAACTTACCCCCCGCCCCCAAAGACAAAGAACGGCAGGAAAAGGACAGAACCAAACCAAAGATGTAGATTTGTTTGATGCCGTCATAAGGTAGAGAGGGGTCCCGGCGGCGGTTTATCTGTTTTCTTGTCTCCCTTTGTTGACTTGGAAGGCCAGGCATCTTTGAGGTGTGTGGATTTGCATGAGTCCCTCCCCTGTGTCCTCTCCCCTTTGTGCCCTGCAGCCCCCTGTGCTCCCTTCGTACACGCAGCTCCCTGTGCTCTGGTGGCCCTGTGCCTGCGGCCACCGGGTGACACTTGCCTCACAGTTGACCTCCTCGTCAGTTGTGGTGGGGCCTCCACTTGTTAGCAAGCTTGTCCTTCTTTCCTGACCCTTGTCACATTTTTACTATTGTGCTTATAACACTGTAATATCATGATCTGTTTATAGCTATCTGTCCCTCACTAAATTGGCAGGGGTCGTGTACTATTTATCTTTGATGCTCAGCAGCTCTCTATACTACTTTAGGGGCTCCGAAACATAGGGAGATTATCTACCACCCTTGAGTCTTTTTGTGCCAGGCAGATATTATAAACAGATGTAGAAGAAAAGGAGGCATTAAGTATGGAAAAGTTATGGTGTACTCTCTTCTCCTCTATGAATTTCAAAATAAAGTCCCAAGAATCAGAAGTCAGAGAACTGATTTTTTTTTTTAAAGATTTTATTTATTTCTTTGACAGAGAGAAACACAGCTACAGAGGGAACACAAGCAAGGGGAGTGAGAGAGGGAGAAGCAGGCTTCCCACCGAGCAGGGAGCCCGATGCGGGGCTCTATCCCGGGTCTCCGGGATCATGGCCTGAGCCGCAGGCAGTAGCTTAACCCACTGAGCCACCCAGGCGCCCCAAGAGAACTGATTTTTAAATTAAATTTATTTCATTTTTGTTTTGGTAAGAGTTCTGATTTATTTATTATGTATTAATGACTTTGATGTAGATATTTATTATGTAGTAATGACTTTGATGTATGTGTGTTTTGCCCTAAATTCAGGATCATTTTGCCTATTGGATAATTCAGCACTGATAAGTAATAAATGAGTGACCATGGGTGTTAGTGTTTTGGTTATTTGCGATTTCTGTTTTAATCGGGTGTGTCCTTTTGTTTTACTGTGAGTATTGCCTGGTGTTGGGACTCTTCACTCTCTTACCTTCCTGTTGTGGGTCTACTCTACTCCCTCTCACTCCAGTTATGACCAGCGCTTTGCTTTTTTCTTGGTGGTCGGTAGGAGTACTCTGTCATGAGGTAGTGGGACGCAGAAGCCTGGCTGTGCCACAAGAGAATCAGGCATGCGCTCTGGGTCTCAACACCGTCGTTTTGAAGAGTGCGGGCCACGATCCTAAAGCAGAAACATCACCAGGTCTCATCTCCTGATTTGGCTTACCTACAGTGGAAGGAAGTGTGGGTGGCCGCAAGAATCTGTATTCTTTAACGACGCCTCCAGCTGCTGCTCGGGCGCCCTAAAGTTTGAGAATCAGTGTTTAAAGCTAACTGCTCGATTACTGATTAATGCAGCTTTAAACAGAAGAAGACAGTTAGGCTCCTGTAAGATTTCCTCAGCCCCTTATTCAGGAAAGGTTTTCGGTACCTGTAGTAGTTGGTGTATGCATATTTTGTAGAACGTGGCGTCCGCAGCAGGAAATGCCTCTTGGCTCTGTGTACCCTGCTTCCTTTCTGTTGTTCACAACTCCCTGCTCCCCCACCTTGAGGGAGTGCATAGCATGTTTAGAGCCACCAGCCCAGACTCCTTAGGAATGAAGGAAAGAGTCTTCGGATCCTGTTATTTTCCTTGAAGAGCAGGACACTGTTTCACAAGAATCCAGAGTATGCACTGTCATTTCCATGTTAACCCTCACCCCCAATTTTTGTGGGTTTTGAAGGATTTACTATAGGCCAGTGTTAGCAGGGTCCCTTGCCCATGGAGAGTCATTTGAAGCATCTTCAGCAGTGCAAGTATCCTGCTGCAGGTACAAACCCTCTATTTACACTTGGCTGAGTCTCAAGCAGCTGCTTGCTTCCTTTCACGACTGGTGTTGCTTGTGAAGGTGGTTTGCACTTCTTTTCTTGTGGATTTGGAAGCTTCCCTGTTGTGAGTGATAAACACCTTGTCAAATGAAGCAGTAGGTTCAGCACACCTGGACAGCTGGTCCTTAGGAGATGGCACAAGGGCAAGAAACGAACAGATTTGGAGAGTTTGCAGGTCTCCGTGTAATTCCTGATGCAGTGTTGGGCCTCTGATCCCCCTCCCTCCCTTCAGGGATGTTTCCTTAGGATTGGAGTGCCAGTTGAAGGCTTCTTTGGTATAATATATGGGTAGGGCCAGAGGACAGTAAGACTGATTTGTATTTACATACACGTGAGTACAGGCATTCTTATTTTAATTGCTTTTCTTTTAAATCGGTTCTAGGGAGCTTTAGCCAAGGTTGTAGGTTTCCTCAGTTTGCACATTTTGGAAAAATGTCTTTTTATTTCCAGTTCACTAGTGGCGCATTGAATAACAGGGGACTTAAAACAGATGTGCTGTGGATAATGTCTTCTTCCTGAGGTCAGAAGTAGTTTCTGTTCATTGTTTGAAGTTAGGGTGAAGAAACAGATAATTTAAGAATGAAAATTCCCTGTCATTCTCAGAAGTGTGCACAGTTAGCATTTTGTTATTTGTTCTTCCAGATTCTTTTCTCAGGTTATTTTGTTAAATCTTAGAATTGTGATTTACCCACTAAAGTGTTTTTGGACAGATATATCTCTGGATACCTGACGCCGTTTATTTGGACCACTTACACTTTTCCAGCTCCTTTTCTTGGTAGTCTCCATGAGACTCAGAAACTGCAGGAAAGATCTGTGTTTGGCAGTGGGTTCAAGCCCTTCGCTTGGATCCTCTTTTAATTCTTTCACCAACTCCACAGTGTAGACGGGAATTTGTATGCCCTTACTGCACTTACAGAGACTGAGGTTAGACAGGCCACTGATTGACTTGTTCAAGGTCATACGGTTAGTCACTAGGGAACTTGGGACGCCTGCCCATATGATTTGATTGTTGGTCTAGAGGGTGTTGTATAGAACTCTAGGACTTTCCTGTGCTGAGATGTCTTTTCTAACTGAAAATATCTTTGAGCCCCACAGAGCTGTTGAATGGAGACAACCTGCTTCTTTGGCTTATTAAGAGGTATTTTGTTAGTTGTTGGTCAGGAGTTGGCACCCGGGCACACTGGCTGAATCTAGTCCACTGCCTGCTTTTGTAAAAAGAGTTTTATTGGAACATGGCCATAGCCATTCATTGCACCAGAGAGTGTATGACCTGCCAAGCCCAAGATATTTACCATCTTGCCCTGTTTAGAAAACGTTTGCCAGCCCCCACTGTGGACACCGGTTATTATGAAGGCATGTCATTTTCTGGTAGCTTCTATGGTTTTGCATGCATTTGCTCAGGCACACCGGTTGCTGGAAGTGCTTTCTGTCCCTTAGTCCTCCCAGACCAACCGGACACCTGTATCACTTTGTGCCTCAGTTTCCCTGTGATCCTTAGGAGCAGCTGAGTTTCTTCACAATCCTTTGCAGGTAGTGTGACCTGCAGACGATTCCAGAACTCTTCCTCCCCCCCCCCCCCTTGATTTCAGAACTCTTGCCACTGTTAACCTGTGTCAGCGCTGCATGTCCGCTGATCCATGCTGATGGTGGTGTGCGCCCGGCACCCCGTGAGAGAAAGGCTGATGAGCGTTTGTTCTGAAGTGCAGGAGGAGGTCGCACCCCGGCTCTGCTCGCCTGTCACCCCGTGAGCTGCCAGAGGACTGCAGAGAGCTGGGCGGGCGTCCCTGAGACCCTGAGACCCTGAGACCGTGGCATTCACGGTGGGGGAGTCCTGCTCTGACATAAAGTGAATGTGTCCCTTTGGTACAGCAGGAAACTCTTCCATTTGTTTTCTTTCAGCATTTTGCAATAAAATGGAAAATGTGAGAAGAATGAAAACACCTAATTACTCTTGTTTTTATTCCTCACCCTTCAGATTTATGACTCATCAGAATTCTAGCTGGCTACTGCTGAGTGGCAGATTTGAAATCCCATCATTTAAGTGTTTGAATTTTGATATTTCCATTTCATAGTCTTTCAAATGGGGTGCAGTCTTCACGGTCCCACTGGGTCTGTCAGGCGTTGTACTCGTGTTACATGACAGCAGCCCATGTAAATGTGGACTTGGTCACAGTCATTCACCAGTTGCTGCGTACAGAGGAAATTGTAAGGTTTTTCACTCTTAAAAATTCCTTGATGAGGGGCGCCTGGGTGGCTCAGTTGGTTAAGCGACTGCCTTCAGCTCAGGTCATGGTCCCGGAGACCCGGGATCAAGTCCCTCGGCGGGAAGCCTGCTTCTCCCTCTCTCACTCCCCCTGCTTGTGTTCCCTCTCTGGCTGTTTCCCTCTGTCAAATAAATAAAATTAAAAATTTTTTCCTTGATGAAATCATTCGTGGACATAGTGCATTTCTTTCAATTTCCTTATGGGGTGTCTTGATCAAAAATCTATAGACAAAAGCAAAGACTTTTCAGTTGGGTCTTAGAGAATACTTTTTTTTTTTTAAAGATTTATTTAGTTATTTATTTATTTGACAGAGAGAAACACAACTAGAGAAGGAACACAAGCAGGGGGAGTGAGAGAGGGAGAAGCAGGCTTCCTGCCGAGCAGGGAGCCCGATGTGGGGCTCGATCCTGGGACTCCAGGATCATGACCTAACGATTGAGCCACCCAGGCGCCCCGAGAATAAATTTGGTTTTTAAGTGTTTTTTCTCTGACCCAAAGACTGCCTTCCTGCAGTATGTTTCTTCCTTTAGAACACAGTTGACAAGTAAAGTGAGCTTACTTAAAAGGGTAAAGTAAGTTGTATATTGTATATAGCAAGTTTTCTGAAGGCTTAGCGTCAGATTCTGAGCTCTGCATTTTGGGGCCAGTTTGGGCGTCTGGAACCCCTGCCACGTTTCTTATTCTCTTTGATTTTGGGGGGATAAATGTCACCTCAAAGAGGCCTTTTCTCAGTACCATATGTAAAACATTTCCTGTTTCCTCTTCTCTTTCATTTTTCTCCATGGATCTTATCACTGAAAACCGCCTGTTTTACTGTCATGTTTGAGCGTGTTGCTCCTGCAGTAGGCTCTGTGAAGGTTGGGGGTTTGTCTCCGTTCCTTCTGCACCTTCGGTGCCTCAGTCCCTTGCCTGGCACGTTGTGGATGCACGGTGATAGTTGGATGAGCAAGGTCAGGGGGCGCATCTAGTGTTTGTAGAACAGGGCCAGAGGTGGGACAAGTCGGTGTGGGGACAGAGCGCGTTCAGGAGATCGCTTATGACATGGGGGGAAAGCACGTGTTTGGGCATCGGATGGGGTTTGATTCTGGGCTCTCTTCTTCAAGGTGGTAAATAACTTAGTCTTTGAAAGACTCCATTCCCCCCTCCTCCCAGTGAAATGGGGGAAAATAGTGTCTTTTTATGGAGATTAAAAATAATATTGAATATAAAGCTCTGTCAGTATTAGTCCGATCTTTCCTCATGTGTGTCCATGTTGAAGACACTTAAAGCATTGAATTGACCAATCTTTTGCTTCTGGGCTCATTGTCCTGATGACTCTGGACAGATTTAGTCTTTCAACGGCCTCTGTCGCCAGCATAAGCACGACCTGTCCCTTTGACGAGTGCGGGAGGACAGACACTGTCATTCCTCTTCAGTCCTCATATCGGAACAACGTGTATAGGTTCGGGCTTTGATCTATGTTTACATGAGTTCATAATACCAGACAGTCGAGATGGCATCGGCCCTGAGGGCCACCAGCTCTTCCGTCGGGCGCAGTGGGAGCCCCTCAGGTGGCTTGCTGCCTGTGGCCCTTGCAGCCGGAGTCAGGTTTCTTGGCAGATGGAGAACCATCAGAGGGACTCCAGGTCGCCGTTGTGTCTCCCCGGCGTTGTCCACTTGTTATGGATTCCCGAAGTGTTCATTCCTGCTTCGGTTTCCGCAGATACTTCTTGAGTTAGTTAAGGCAAACTGGTTTATAAAGTTATAGGTTCTTTCAGTCCTTTGTCCCTGGCAAGTCTGGACAGGACCTGGAAAGCTGATTAAAAGGCTAGTGAGCGCGGGGAGCTTAATTTTAAATTAAATGGATATTTAACACATTGAGAAAAGGACTCACGCGCTTTGGTCTTTCTTTTCCATCCATGCTTGCATTTGAATTTGATGGGCTAGAAATCACCTTTCTCTTTCTACTAAAAGAGTTCATTATTACTACACTTCTCAAGCTTCGTTTTCACTGTGGGTTTTTGCAAGGGATTTTAGCACCTAAGGGTACAAAATCATTAAATGAAGACAGGCAAAAAGAAAAGAGTGCCACGAGGCAGAAGGGGTCCTGCAGCCTGAGGAGCGGACCAGAGAATGAACATGTGGAGAATGAACATGAGCATGTGGAGGTGCTTGGTCGGGGGTGGGGGCGGGTGGGGGCGGGGAGATCCCGGGCTGTTGGCAGAACACGCCGAAAAACCTGTGGCAGGCAAGTGGTTTGGAGATGACTGGGTTTAGGAGCCCGATTACAGTTTTGGTTTTTGGTTTTTTTCCCCTAAGTGTGTGTTAACTGCTTTTTGGGTGAGCCTTGACCTTGGACATACACATACACAGCCGGACCAAACCGGCAGATCTGGCAGGATTTCAGTATTGGGAGGATTCTGTTCCTTAGGCTACAGCCTGGTTGCTAAGACATTCGTTGCTCTTTATTCTAAATGTTTAGCCATTGATACGCTGCTGTTTGTGCCATTTGGATTCCAGTTCGCCGTTAGTGAGGTTTTTGTAATCCGGGAGAACACAAAAGAATGTGATTTCATCTATTTTTTGCATGTGCCAATGACATTTCTGTACTGTTGTTTATATTACTGGTTAGTTACTGTGTGTCTTAATTTAATTCATTTTTAACCTGTTATGAGTAAGACACTTCTTTAAATCAAATTGTAATCAAGTCCCTTGGGTCTGCCTCTCTGACTCCTTTGAGGACAGGATCAGCTGATACTCAGGTTCAGGGTGTTTGGCGAAGGGCCTCCCATCCTGAAGCCCACGATTGTGGACCATGATGTTTTAGCTTGAAGCTCCTGGTCAAGTCACCAAGTTAAACCTTTGAGGGCATGCTGTTCTTGATATTCAGGAGTCTATCTAGACAATCCTGCGAGTCTTCTCCAATGTTCTTCCTAAGATTTTTGCGAGAATTCATTTAGTGAAGATAACAATACGGAACCCAGCTATTAGTTTTGAGGAGGATAACAATGCGTAGTTGGTGGACCCCAGCTGTATTTATTCTCCCCTCTCTGGTCCCCTGAAGCCCCTCCCCCCACGCTTCCTAGGGGGGGGCCAGAGGCGGCTCTGGCCAAGCAGCACTTTGTGAATTTGGGGGATTATGTAAAAGCATAACTGAACATACACTGTTTTTGCTTCGGTAACTGCTTTTAATATCCTGTTGGTTGTTGAAAATTCTCCTAGGACAGTGGAGCCTTTTGTGTTTATTTTTCAATCAAAAAGTCTCTCCCCAGTTGGAAAGATCGAATAGAGGGGCTGCAAGAAGTTTTGCAGTCCTTGATTTTCTGGCCTTCCCAAACATCTCAGGAAGGCCAGACATCCTGAATCTCAGAATTTTGATTGTGTTCATATGACCATCTTTGACATCTAGCATTTGTGGCTTTTATATTTTTTGGCAACAGCTTTTAGTTTTATTCTCATTTATTTTTCCCTTTTCTGTTTCAGTGTCCTGGGTCATGAAACTTAATCCACAGCAAGCTCCATTATATGTGAGTAAATCGTGAGATTTCTTGTCATTTTGTACTCACCTATGCTTTTTACTTGTTATGAGAAAACTTAGAAATGTTCTGTGATTATCACGGGAATTCTTAACATCTACACAGATAGTGTACTTCAGAAATTGCGTTTGGGTAAATGCTAATGACTCATGCATGCCTGGCACTGAGCTGAGAACAAAGGATAGCTGTGAGATGTGTGAGGTAAACCGGTCAGGTGGTAGGAGGCACCTGCCTGCAGAGCCATGGCCGGGACCGCGGGCCCATTTCTGTCCCAGTGGTGTGGGGCTCTTCCTAGTGCAGCTGCGTTACCCTGTGTTGCCGCTAGGTGGCACTCTGTCGTTGGCGAGAGTGCTGTTTGCCTTAGGACTCTGGGTGGACGCTGGTTCATCAGCTCCCTCCGGTGAGGGCACTGCTAGATGAATCGGATAATTCAATAAATCAAGGCTGTTTTTTAATTACTGTGAGAGTGCATTAACTGCATGAGGGCGGTGAAAAGTGCTGAGGGGTCCCTTTAGGGGAGTGGATAGTTAGAGCTGCCAAAGGCCAGTAGGTAGGGGATTGGTATGGTCTGGAGAGAGAGGAAAGTGTGTCTTTGATGGGACAGGACCTTGAAGACAAAGAAGCATTTGCTCAAGACCTAAGGCAGAGATGATAGAGGGATGAGGGGCAGTGAGCCTGGTATTCAGTGCGTGGTGGGAGGGTGGGCAGTGAAAGTCTGGCCCAGCTTCATCTGTGTTGAGGAGTAATGAGAGACAAGTCTGAAACGCTAATCGAAGGTCAGCTATGAAGGCAAACAAAGATGTGGGGACCACTGAGGAGCCTTTGATGGGGTTTATTTTAAAATCTGTTCATTTTATGCTTTTATTTATTTTCAACCATGCCATGTTCGTGGTAGTCGTCTTATACCTTTCTAGCATGGGATGTTCGTGTGGTCACTCTTCTGCACAGGTGATTTTTATGTTAAATGTAACCTATAAAGAAAAATATATGCGTTCTTATATGGTATTTTATGTATTTATTTTCTTTCCGGACTACTTGGAGAAAATTTATTATGTACAACAGTGGGTGTGCACATGAACTGAATACTGTGGACTTTTAAAAGCAGCTTTTATTGAGATACAATTCACACACCATAAAACTCACACATTTAAAATCTACGATTCAATGGTTTTTAGTATATTCACAGTTGTGTAATCATAATCGCCATCTAACTTAAGATTTTCATCATCCCTTAAAGAAACACCGTACCTGTTAGCAGTACTCACCATTCTCTGTCCTTTCCCAGCCCCTGGCAACCATTTGTCTACTTTCTGTGTTTATGGAGTTGCTTATTGTAGAAATTTCATGTAAATGGAATCATACATCATGTGGCCTTTAGTGACTGGCCTCTTTCACATAGTACAATGTATTTAAGGTACGTGTTAGAGCAAGTATCAGTACGTTGTTCCTTTTTATTGATGGATAATACTCCGTTGTATGGCTGTGCTGCATTTTATTTCTCCATTCATCAGCTGATAGGCATTTGGCCTCTTTCCACTTTTCGGCTATTATGACTAATGCTGCTGTGAGCAGCGGTTTTGGTAGGCTTGTGTTTCCATTTTTCTTGGGTATGGATTTAAGAGCACAATTGCTTGCTTACATTGATGACTCTCTGTTTAACATTTGGAGGAGTTGCCGTGTGCTATTTCCTCAGTAGCTGCTCTGTTTTACTTCCTCACCACCGGTGTTTGAGGGTCTCAGTGTTTCCTCACTCCTGCCAGTGCTGGCTGGTTCCTGACTTTTGGATTGTTGCCATCCTAGTGGGTATGAAATGGTAACTCTTTGTGGGTTTGTTTTGCATTTCCCTAATGGTTAATGACTGTGAGCATCCTTATAGGTGCTTTTGGCCATTTACATGTCTTTGAAGAAGTGTTTGGCTTTAAGTGTTCCTTATGTATCCTGGATTCAAGTTCCCTATCAGATACATGGCTTTCTCCCATTAGAAGGTTATCTTGTCATTTTGTTGATGGTACTGTTTGAAGCACGAAAGTTTTAATTTTGATGATGTCCTGTTTTTACTGTTTATACTTCCAGTATTATCTACAAAGGCTTTTCCTAACCCAGGGTCACAAAAAATTAACCTCTGCATTTTCCTCTAGGAGTTTATAGTTTAAGGCCTTATATTAAAGTGTATGGTTCCAGAGGACATTTTTTTGTAAGCTATAAGGACGGGTTCCAACTTCATTTTTCACATGTGGACACCTAGCTGTCCCAGCACCATTTGTTGAAAAGACTCTTCTTTCCATATTGAATTTTCCTGGGCACCCATGTTGAAAATGTATCATAAGGAAAAGGAATTACTTCTGGACTGTTAATTCTCTTCCTTTTCTTTAGGTCATCTTAAATTTCTTTAAAGAAGGATTTATAGTTTTCAGTGTATAGATCTTGTACTTTTGTGAAATTTGGTTCTAAGTATTTTAATTCTTTCTGATGCTACTGCAATTTGTTTTCTTAATTTCATTTTCAGGTTGTTCATTGCTAGTGTATAGAAATATAGTTGACTTTTGTATATTGATCTTATAACCTACAGTCTCGCTGATTTGTTTATTGTTAATAACTTTTTAGTGCATCCCTTAGATTTTTCTGTATATAGATTATCCTCTCAAAATACAGATTCTTGCTTTTCAATCTGAATGCCTTTTATTTTTTTTGCCTCATTGTCCTGAGTAGAATTCCAGCATAATGTTGAGTAGAATTGGTGAGAGCCTTGTTTCTGATCATAAAGAGAAAGTATTCAGTTTTTTGCCATTAGGATTAGGTATGATAATGTTAGCTGTGAGTTTTTCATTGATACCTTTATCAGGCTGAAAAAGTTCCCTTCAGTTTCTAGTTGGAGTATTTTTATTGTGAAAAAGCATTGGATATTGTCAAGTGTTTTTTCTGTGTCTGTGAGATGATCATGTGGGTTTTTTTTTTCCTTTCCTTCCATTAGTGTAGCATATTAGATGGATTGGTTTTGAATGTTAAACCAACCTTGTATTCCTGGGGGTAAATCCTCTTGTCACAGTGTGTAAGCCTTCTCCTATGTCACTGGATTTGGTTTGCTAGTTGAGAATTTTTGTGTCTGTACATAAAAGATAAGTCTAGGGGCATCTGGGTGGCTCAGTCAGTTAAGAGTTGGCCTTCGGCTCAGGTCATGATCTCAGAGTCCTGGGATCGAGCCCGACATTGTGCTTCCTACTTGGTTGGGAGTCTGCTTCTCCCTCTTCCTTTGCCCCTCTCCCTCACTAGTGCCTGTGTGTTCTCTTTGTGTCTCAAATAAACTCTTAAAAAATATATATACAGTTCAGTTTTCTTCTGATGTCCTTGTCTGGCAACCTAATGTTTCCCAAATGTGTCCATTACTTAATCCCCAGAACCTCTGACTACTTATTTTACTTGGCAAAGGAGACTTCACAGATTTGATTAAGTTAAGGGTCCTGAGATGTGAGCTTCTCCTGAATTATCCAGGTAGCCCAGTGTAATCACAGGTGTCCTTAGAGGAGACTCATGAGTCAGAGAGATTTGTAGATGCTCTACTGCTGGATTTGAAGGAGGAAAGGGCCAGAGCCGAGGAGTACAGCCTCTGGAAACTGGAAAAAGCAAGGGAATAGTTTTCCTTAGAGTATCCTTAGTGAAGCCAGCCCTGCAGACATCTTTATTGTATTGTATTTTTGTTTGTTTGTATTTTTTTACGATTTTATTCATTCATTTGAGAGAGAGACAGAGTGATACAAATGGGGAGAGGCAGGCAGAGGGAGAGGGAGAAGCAGACTCCCTTGTTTGATCCCAGGGCCTGGAGATCATGAGCTGAGCCAAAGGCAGACGGATATTGAGCCATCTGAGCCATCTCGGCATGCCTGGATGTCTTTATTTTAGCACAATAAAAGTTGTTTCAGACTTCTGACCTCCAGAACTGTAAGATAAGGAGTTTGTGCTGTTTTAAGCCTCTGAGTCTGAGGTGATTTGTTGTAACAGCAGTAGGAAATGAATGCAGTTGTAGTTTGGAAAAATTAATTGGCGGTAGCATGAAGAATTTAGGGGAGCGTAGCGGCAGAGAGAACAGAGGATTTTTTGATTTTTGCCATCATGGAATCGGAGAACTCTATAGCGTTCTTAAGGCCGGTGGGCATCATGTGCTTCAGCCTGCAGACGTGTTGACGGGCATCTTATTGACTCATGGAGATGTGGGCATGGAACTGGGGATTCATTCTTTCGTTCAGGTGCCTGCTTCGTTCCCAGCCCTGTTCTGGGTCATGGAGACTCTGCCATGAATGAAACACAAGATGATGTGATGAGATGGCACAGCTAATCTGTGGTAAAATTATGATTTCTATGTTTTTGGGCTTAGTCATAGGAAGTACTGTAAAGCTTGTTATGCTTTAAAAAAAACCTTCATTCTCTTAGGGAAGAAGACTCTTTATCTTTAGAAGGGATCTCTCGATAAAGTAAGTCCTTTGTATACGATTATGTGTTTAATTGGGCAGGCCCTACTGAATAATATTTTAAACTTCAGATTTCAAGTATGTCCGTAAGCAAGAATATTTAGGGGCAGTTTGTTATCAATTTTTTAAAAGGAGAGTGGCAGTGTACCTCGTTTTCAGTGAACTTAGGACACAGGAATTTCTGCTGTTCCTGTAAAGAGAAATAAGTGTTCTGCTCTGTGTCCATTGGAGAGAGAAGGTCAGTTCCCTGCACCTGGAGAAGAAGGAAGAAGCAAAAGAGGAGAAAGCATCTTGAGGTTTTTCTTTTGGTTTATATGTGGGATCTGCCAGGGGTAAGTATCATCAGCAGAAGAGAGAAGACTCATAAATAAGAAAAAACACTGGATCCTGAGAAGAACCTTTATCTGGAAGTGAATTAAAATTAGCTGGATTCCAAATACATATTTTTTTTTTCCAAATACATATTTTAATTCGTCTTTGAATAAAGATGTGTCCAGAATAAGTTATAGTAGTTACAAATTTGGGACAGTTTCCGAACTGTCCGTGTGGGTGACAGTATTGTTGGATGTTTACGTGGCGTTGTTTTCAGCAATTGTCTGAGAGTGTGGAGACACTGTGAAGACAGTGGCCTGCAGCCTGAGAGGCCAGGCGCTTACTTTGGCTGTGCCTGGGTTTCCTTGTCTCTCAGCCCTTCGATCCCGCTAGTGCCACTTGGCCTCCACGGAGGCACCGATGTCACCAGGTGAACTGATGAGAACTGAAGGGTTACAGACCTCGGCGAGTATAGGAGTACCCTTCTAGGTGATGAGGGCTTAGAGAGTTTAGTGGGAGTAAACATGGAGAGGCCGTGTCAGATGCCAAAAATATTTTTGAAGAAGCAGTAAGACCAAATCATAGGGGGAGTGAAAGAGAAACATGATGGTTGATTGAGAATTTGCGCGCGAGTGACAGCGGATGCCACTGCCAGGTGTGGAAAAGGAGGCGGCACTGAGCTTGTCCTTCAGACGTGTTGACGGGCATCTTGACTCATGGAGATGTGGGCATGGAACTGGGAATTCATTCTTTCGTTCAGGTGCCTGCTTCGTTCCCAGCCCCGTTCTGGGAGCTGGAGACTTTGCCATGAACGAGACACAAGGGGCCCTGCTCTGAAGGTCCTTGATCAAATATAGCGAGAAGACAGACAACTCCTGCAGGGAAATATATCAGAAGGAAAAAATTTTTAAAAAACTTTTGACAGAGCACACACACAAGTAGGGGGAACAGCGGAGGGAGAGGGAGAAGCTGGCTCTCCGCTGAGCAGGGAACCTGATGCGAGGCTCGATC
>PITA01010380.1:44573-72383 GCA_004023965.1 Spilogale gracilis
GGGGGGGGGGGGGGCGCTGGGTGGCTCAGTTGGTTAAGCGACTGACTCTTGGTTTCCACTAAGGTCATGATCTCATGGTCATGGGATCCGGTCCCATGTTGGGTTCCGTGCTTAGCAGCGAATCTGCTGGAAGTTTTCTCTCTCCCTCTGTCCTTCCCCTGACCCCAAATAAAATAAAATAAATCTTTAAGCTCAGACCTGAATGACCAGAAGGAGCCAGCCATGCGAAGATGTTGGCATGGTGTTCTAGCCCAGGGGAACAGGTGTACAGCAGGTGTACAGGATATGAAGTGAAGGCTGGCTTGATAGATTTGAGGAACAGAAAGGGCAGCGGGCGGCTGAGGCTCAGAGAGAACACAGTGGGAGTGGGCACAGTCTTTCCTTCTGGAGGAGGTCAGCGACTGAGGGAGGAGATGAGGGAGAAGCCTAATGGAGGATTTCAGAGTATGGGCCACCTCCCTGGGCCTGCCTCAAGTCAGACCTCTTCGGGATTAGTGATTTATCCTAATGCGTGAAGATGCTGGCCTTGGGCACTATAAGCACAGTATTTTGGAAACAGAGTTTGAACACATTGTAGTCATCTTCTAAGAACTATATTATTGATGTAAATTGGATATTCTTGAATTGAGGAACGTTTTCCATAGCAGATTTGGCTCTCACTTATCAGAAGAGTGTGTAATAAAAAATGTGCCCGGATTTAATACTCTTTCATGACTAAACTGCTTCTTGGGAGAAAAAAAGCAACTTTTCCAAATTACTTGTTACTGTTAGTCCACTTGTGAGCCTAAATAAAAGATATATGATACGATTTAAGAGTAGTCCTTTCACTCTGTGGTTTTTTGTGAATCTTTTCCTGCTGGTGTGCTACTTTTGCATACACCTATATATCCTTTCTGGATAACACCTTAAAAACATGAGCCCCCACTGGTAGAGTCCTTCTAGTTTACAGAGCACTTGTGCGTGTATTATGCCATTTGGTTGCCAGAGCAACCCAGTGAAGGGGGGAGTAAGCCACATTGTGACCCTCATCGTCATAAGGAAACAGAAGCTCAAGACGGCTCATCTAGTAAATGCCAAAAGCAGGGCTTTACCCAGAAATTTTGATTCTCTAACCCATTTTCTTTCTTCTGTAGACCAAGCTGTCTTACATAGTTGTTCCATAAAACACAAGTATCGTAGCACTTAATATGATAGAGGCTTGTACAAGTAAAGCCCTTTTTTCTTATAAGTAACCCAAATTAAAATTCCATTTCACGTGTCTTTAAAATTTTTAGATATTTATTTAAGTTCAGATTTACAGGAAGGTTACAAGAATACCACTTTATCTCTACTCCTCTCTTACTAAGAGCATTTAGTCACATTTACTTACCATTCTGTTGCATATTTTTTGAATTGTTGGAAAATTGTAGACGTCCTACCCTATTCCCCCCTAAATATTTCAGCATATATTTCCTAAGAACTAGGATGTTCTCTTTCATAACCACAATGCAATTAACAAAAACAGGAATTGTAACATTGATGTAATGCTCTTATGCAATGTTAAGCCATATCCAGATTTCTCCAGTTATCCCAGTAATGTCCTTTATGGCATCCTCCTGCTTGCCTCTCCCTTCTCCTCCCCTTCCCGGTTCAGGATCTAATCCAGGATTACACACTGTATTTATATCTTTTTAGTCTCTTAATCAGGAACAGTTCCTCTGCCTCCTTCTTGATACTGACATTTTGGAAGTGTATAGGTCAGTTGTTTTGTAGCAATTGGGGTTTATATGTTGTTTTTCGCCTGACTTTGGCCATATTACTACTTAAAAAATGTCCTTTGGCATACCATGTTAGGAGGACACGTGACACATTCTTGTTTGATTATTGGACATGTTAACTTTGATCCCTTGGTTGGGATGGTGTTGAATTTGCATATTTTATCTGTTCTGCAGGAATTGGGCATTTTTAAAAGAAGATGGTGTAATGGTGTAATTGTTCACTTCTCCTCTCTAATGCTGTTTCTGGCTTGGAAATGCTTTTTGCCTATTGGGGATTTTTGTAAAATGGGCACCCTTGTTCTTTGCAAGGTGTGCCCTTGAATGTAGGTAGAAGGGCTCATGTTAGCAGAGAGCTCACTTGGAGTAATTAAACAGCTCACTCTGAAGAGCACTGTCTGTGCCCTCATGGGTAAACATAGGATTTTTAAATAAATGTAATTCTCATCTAAACTGTACCAAGCACATTTCACATGAAACATAGTAGATGCTCAGTGAACATTTGTTGAGCAAGTGAATGAAATACAATTTAGATAAGACTACTAAAATTTTAGTAAAATTTGCTTCATTTTGGTAGAACAGCTGTCTTAAGGTTGCTCATTGTTTCACAGATTTCGTTATTAATTTACCTTATAAGGATCCCGAATGGTTAAGCGATGCCATTTTTGTGATTGAAGGTCTTTTGCTAGCAAAGAAATAAGTGTGTTTAACAGTGTTGTTAGTGTACACGTGTGACTTCCCATGCAGTTGTGCAGAAGGATGCACAGCGTCCCATGAGGTGTGTGCAGACAGAGAATGTTTGATAGAGTGTTATTCCAGAGGTGTGTTCTTTGAGATGTTAGTTATTTAGCACATTGAAAAGGCATCCTAGGAGTAGGCCCTCTTATCTCTTGAGTCCTGACTTACGACCTCTAATCCTTAGGGGCTCACAGTCTGAGCTCCTTGTTTACAGCAGACAACACACAGCAAACTGCTAATATTTTTTTATGAACGTAGTACATGTACCCTTCGGCTCCAGAGCCCTTCTCATGTCAAGATAAAAGCATAGGCTTTTTCCCAGAAGAGGTAGGGGCTGAGGGATGCTGTCATATGATAAGAGAAAAAGCCAGGCACATGAAGCGAAGGTTGGTATTTATAAAACAAACGAAATAGGCCCTACCACCACCCCCACACACTAAGCACTACCGGACCTAGCAACCAGGCAACTGGACATGAGCAACAGTAAATAAATCCTCCCCCAGACTAACAGCTGAAAAGGAAGCTGGGTTTTTAACATTTCCGAGGGAGGCGGAGGAAAGGTCTTTGGGTTGCTCTTATCTCAGGCCCCAGGCTCATTCTGGAAGAGATCTGCTGAGGTCAGGCCTTAAGCTCTACAGAGTACAAGGAGACAATGGTTGTCAAATATCAGGAATAAGGAGACCTGGATGAATCCATACTTTCTGTGCTAGTGGAAGTTGCCTCCTTTCTCTCTTATCACCTTACTTTTCTGGAGCAAAAATTGTGCTGATGAACTCCAGTGAGTGTCCCATAGTCAGCTCTGTATGAGGGAATGAACTTTGTGGGAGAGGTCAGGACCGGGAAAAAAATTGATGCATCGTAGGAATCATTGTATTTTCGGGTGATTGAGGCCCATCGTCTGGAAGAGTGAAAAAAAACTGAGCCACAGAGAGATAGGGGGGATTTGCCTAAAGTTTCATGGGGGTTGTGATAGATCTGGTCAAATAGCAGAAACTATAATTAATTAGCCTTGCCCGTGTGCCAAAGGCTGGTCAGGTCATTAGTTGGTTTGAACTTAAGATTCAAAGTACATGTGTAGAGAAGTCAAAGTATAAGACTTGGTTAAGTGGGCTTAGTAAGAGGGAAAACGGTAGCCATAGGAAGACTGGAAGACGGGAGGAGTATTTGATAAAAGAGCATTGAGTTCTTTTTTTGGAGTGAATCCATAAGGGTTAGAATGCCTTTATGGGCTGTAGACATATTGGAGAAGAATTTATAGTTCTATTTGAAATTCCCCTTACATAGACAAAGTAGCACTTAAAATGGGTATTATACCTTTTGATAGAGGGTCATCAGTAATAACCATCCCAATGGATTTCTTGATCGGGTACTTACCTAATTCATACTTAGAGCTACCCCAAGAAGATGGGTGACTTCTCAGCCCCAGACCTGGGAGAGGAAGGCCAAGGCCCTGGAACAGGAAGGCATTTGTACCGTAAAGCATGCCTCCTGCAGCAGTTTGCTTCCCGTCAGGACTAGAATAATTTTTGTTACTGGTTTCGAAGCCATCGGATGCTTCGTGGTTAATGATGCTGTAGAACAGATGGCTGTAGCCAACATTGACCAAGAAGGTTTATATGGGTGATCATTTGCTGATCAAACTTCACATAACACACAAAGAGGGACAGCTTGGGGTGCATTTATCAGATTCTTCAACCATAAACTCGTCTTTCTGTGGTCTTGAACACGTCTCTGGGTCTCCTTCAGGAAAGCCAAAAGGTATTTTTTCTTTATAAATGCTTTTTAAAACCCGAGAGACGGGTGCCTGGGGGGCTCAGTCGCTGAGCATGTCTTTGGCTCGGGTCATCATCCCGGAGTCCTGGGATCACGCCTGTCACCGGGCTCCCTGCTCGGCGGGAAGCCTGCTTCTCCCTCTCCCACTCCCCCTGCTTGTGTTCCCTCTCTAGCTGTGTTTCTGTCAAATACATACATACATACATACATACATACATACATACTGAGACTCAGATGTAGATGTAAATTGTGCTTCAAGGCATGCTCTAAGGCTAGATGTAGGATAATTATCATTTTATCCCATGTGTTTGGGATAAAGCCCACATTTATTAGATTTTCAAGGGGAAGAGTCATTCTAATTACAAAATGAATTTCCAGAACCCAAGCAGATCTGGTTTATTATGTCCTCTTTGCTTTCTCCTTTTTCTTGAGTACTCAGTGGTTTTGCATATTTCTGCTTCTGGGAGGAGGCAAAAGCATCCTGACAATAGAGGAACATCATTGGAAAGAATACTTTGGCTCTTGTCACTTAAAATGTACAAAACAAAGCAATATATAATGATCAGAACCATTTCTGTTAGGACAGGGGCCATTTCTTTTAACGATGTTGTTCCTCACAAGACACATGTGAGATTTGGTTAATGTTTGCACTTTCCAGCCAGGGAAGTGAGGATCAAAGGAGTGACTAACTTGTCTAAGGCTGCACAGCTGCCGTGGGTGAAGAGTTCAAATCTTGCGAATGACTCCAAAGTCCATTTAGCTAGGGGGGATCAAAAGAACATATCTGTTTGACTCACATTTGGATCTTGAGAAAATCTTATTGGAGTGATTTCCTGCCACCACATTGGATTCTTGTTGACTCTGGACTTCGGTTTCCAACCTTGTCGAGGGCTCGGACTGTGCGTGCCAGGCGGGCCAGTCCGAGCCGCGCTCCGCCCGAACAGCTCCAGCAGACGGAGGGTGTGCGGGACGGGCATGGGCTTAAAAAGAAGAGGCTTTACAATTGTTATCAATTACAGCGATTTATTCTTAAGTAAGCATAGTTTGCGTAAATACTCACAATTTTGAAGGGCCACAGAATTTAGGTGGCTGCAGCTCAGTGTTCTCAGGTGGCTCATTGTGCGACAGAGGGCCTGTGTGGCAGTGGCCACATTTTATCCGTTCTTCCAGGGACGCGTGTCTCCAGAGCAGATGTGAAATGACCTGGCTTTGCCTCCTGCTTGGCTATTAAGTTCCATTTTGCTCCTACAGAGGCTTATCAGCCTTCTGATCTCCTAAATGAGTTACCTGCTCTTGCCTTAACAATACCTGTCTGATGGGTTAGCTCCAAATAGACTGGTGGCCTTTTCCAGCCAGATCTGAGGACTCTAGTTATATAACGACACTTTGTCACCAGTGCCAGAAGAAATACGGAAGGCAAGTGTTCCTCGGTGTAGCTTTTGATGGTTTCACAGAGCAAGAACTTGAGTTTCCTTCTGTTGGGCTTTTTCATCAGAAACTTGCTTAGAAGTCAGTAAGTCCTGCATTTGTGGGTAGCATTTTTTTATTTTCCCGTGGCAGTTTCCGAGTGGATGAAGATCTGTACACAGGGCAAGGCTTTTCAGGGCCTGTCTGCAGGCTACCTTTACAGCCACGTGGTGTTTCCCAAGCAATCTGAATGACTCAGTTTCTACATGGTTCCAGTGAGGAAAGGTCCTGCTGTCCCAAGAAGACCAAAACGTAAGGCTCTGTACTTTTAATTCATTCAACAAGTATTTGTGAATCACCTGTCCAGGGAGTGGAGGGTCTGGTCTTCGAGGGATAGGTTCTTGCACACGGGCTCCCGCGCCAGCGCTGCCTGTTGGGGCTTAGCGTTCTCTCGGCAGGAAGGTTCGTGGCAGGGGCAGTGAGGCGTTGGCAGAGACAGTTGGGGAACCTTCGGGAAAGATGAGGGCTCTCTGAGCCTAGGTGGGCAAGCTGTGCGGAGAGGGAAGAGCAGAGTGAGAGGAGGGGACACAGTGCGTGAAGGGAGGCATGGGCCTGGGGCTGTCGGGTGGGGATGCATCCGGCTTGACCGGGGAGGACCGTTCACATGGGGGAGACTGCCCGGAGGTGATGCTCTGTGGAGCTGCTCTGTCCATTACAGTAGTCGCCAGCTGCATGTGGCTATTTAATACAAATGAAATAAAATTAAAAACTCAGTTCCTCCACCGCCGAGTGCTCAGTCGTCACACATGGCTGCCGGGGCAGGAACCTCTGTGGGCCAGCCCTGGTCTCGGGGATGCGGGATTTCCCATAACAGGGCGGAGAGCGGCTGGAGATGATCCAGGCAAACAGTAGCATGATGCCAGCAGTGCCCAAAGAACACCGACGTAGAGGGAGGTTGGAGTTGGGGGACAGGAGGCAGGGAGGGGCTGGCAGGTGCGTAGGCCTGTCCCGTCACAGTTCCACCACACCGGAGGGAGTGTGAGACTGCTTAAGCTGTTCTGGAGGAAGGACATAGGGGGTTCGGTCTGGCACGGCCACAGATGTGGTGGCCGTTGACGATGCCAGTGTGAGAGGCCAGGGAAGATGGTGCAGCACCGGGGGTGAGGCGTGCTCAGCAGGGGCTGCCTTGGAAGCCCAAGGGAGAGTGTGTCTGCGCAACAGCCGTGGAGAGTGGGAGTGAGGACGAAGCGGGGTGACACAAGCACATATCACGGGTGATGGATGGAAACTTTAAATGTAGTTTTTGAAGAGACCTATCTTGGGGCACCTGGATGGCTCAGTTGGTTGAGCGTCGGACTCTTGATTTTGGTTCAGATCACCATCTCAGGTCGAGATCGAGCCCTGCATCCAGCTCCAGGATCAGCGGGGAATCTGCTTGAGGCTCTCTCTTTCCCTTTCCCCCTCCTCCCGCACCTCAAATAAATCAATCTAAAAAGAGAAAGAGAGAGACCCATCTGTATTTTGGCAGAAGCATGTATATTCTACTGTGTGGCTTCCTCTTTGGCATATACGCTCGTGCTGACAGCTCTCTCCCTGGAATTGCATGGAAACTGCGTGGAAAGGGAAGGCGGAGCTACCGCTTACTGAGGCCCCTTGCTTTGAGATGACTCACTTATATTATCTTCTCACCCCTTGAGGCCCTTGTGATGGATGAGGAACATAGCTAGGGAGTGGGGAAGCAGGGATTCAGACTCAAAACTCTCCCTCCTTTATCTGATTATGTACAAGTAAGGGTGGCTTCACTCTTGGTTGCTTAAATTGATCCTACCTTCTCTTGACCTTGCTTGAAGCCTCCTGCTTACGTCACCTTCTGCATTTAGTGGCTTTCTTTAGCACTGAATTCTGCTTGTCATCTTTTTGCCAAATTTAAGACATAGATTCTCTTCAGATTGTTTGTTCACAGCAGTTATTGGTATATGGGGTGAACTGGACCGACTTCCAACTGGATTGTTCTAAAGCACTGGTTTTCAGAGTGTGGTCCCTAGACAGTAGCATGAGCATCCCTGGGGATTTGTTAATGCAAATTTTCAGGCCCTACTGCAGACCCACTAAATCAGTGTATGGGGATTGGGCCCACCAAGCCATTTTTTTTTTTTTAATAAGCTGTTCACATTATACTGATGCACCCCAAAGTGTAAGCATGAACCAAGTAAACAAATTGGATAGTTTAAAAAGCCGCTTTCTTATGAACTGAGGTTGTTTGGATAGATTTAGGGCCTTCCGTGTGACTGTTAATCCATCAGTGGTCGCTGACTGGGAAGGTATGTGGAAAGCGATACGCGTTTCGAAAGGACAGATCTGTGGTAGATTCCTAAGTAAATTATTGCTAGATTATTGACTCAAAAAGAAAGAAAGAAAGAAAGAAAGACCCACCAGGTTGTGTACTGTTGCACACAGGGCAGGTTATCCTTTCAGCAGGGGGGGTAGTGATTTCCAGTTAAGGGAGTTAATGCGCCACATTGTTTTTGACAGTACTTTTATATCATTTGGATTTCCTGTGACTTCTTTGTGTCGTTGTGGGTAATTAAAGCCAGATACGCCTTGTGGCTGGTTAGCAGCGCCGGTCATGATGCAAATGGAACTGGTTAGAGTGCCTGGGTTTTGGAATGAGGTGTAGACAGCCTTCTTCTGCACCTGATTTTTGGACAGTGTAAATAAAAACTATCTTGAAGTTAGCCTTTGGGAGTTTAAAACTGAAGTCGGTGAGGCTTCAGGTAAATCACTTCCCATTCCATGCTAGCCTTCAGTCATGCAAAAACTGTTTTTGCATCTCTTCCTCTCTGAAATAGTCAACCCCCTCCACCACCCCAGCACACACATGAGGAAAAGTATTTGTCTTTCGGGATTCATTTCCTGTCACTTGTCTCAACAGAGCCTTTCCTGAACCTTCACCTGCCTGTGGAATTTGCTATTCCTGTGTCCATGCCCCTAGCCACTCCGTACAGACTTTCACAAAACACCTCACTTTACGTGCCTTTTCTCCTTTACTGTGTGCATCTTGAGGGCAGAGATTATATTTAAATTGCGGTTTCTTGCTCTCATTTTAACTTCAGCTTCTGTCACAGTACCTTGCACATTGTAAGTTCTCAATGCATTTGGTTAAATAGAATTAAAGCTCTTTGGGAAAGAGCTTTGCCCCATGCATGGGTGGTTATAAAGGTCTTCTTAGCCAGATAAGATTTTGGGGGGAAAAATTTATGACCTCAGGGGCGCCTGGGTGGCTCAATTGGTTGAGTGACTGCCTTTGGCTCAGGTCGTGATCCTGGAGCCCAGGATCGAGCCCTGCGTTGGGCTTCCTGCTCGGTGGGAAGCCTGCTTCTTCCTCTCTCACTCCCCCTGCTTGTGTTCCCTCTCTGGCTGTGTTTCTGTCTGTCAAATAAATAAAATCTAAAAAAAAAAAAAACTTATGACCTCAAAAGGAAGGCCACTGTAGATCATCAGTCAAGAGGTAAAACCACCCAGGGGTCTTTGTGACCTAGAACCAGTGACCCAAGTGTCATTGAAATGGGGCTCTAGGAGAACTTGGTATTGACACTTGAGAAATTGCAGCCCACATAGTTTGATACCTTCTGTGTCGTGTATGGGCTGGTCACTTGGAACCTTCTTGGGCTTGCCTCTTTCTACACTAACCTCATTTTCTTAGCCTGAATTAAACCTATGAATTAGAAGTGTTTTCTTATTTTACAGTTGGGAACTGAGACAGCAAGATCTATATTTTGAAGTGTTAGTCCATTCATTATAAGCCTAGAGGTTTTTTTTTTGTTTTTTTTGTTTTTTTTAAGATTTTATTTATTTGACAGAGAGAAACACAGCCAGAGGGAGAACACAAGCAGGGGGAGTGAGAGAGGGAGAAGCAGGCTTCCCGCCTAGCAGGGAGCCCGATGTGGGACTCGATCCCAGGTCTCTGGGATCATGACCTGAGCCGAAGGCAGTCGCCTAACCAACTGAGCCACCCAGGCGCCCCAAGCCTAGAGGTTTTTATTGCTATCTTTGTAGCTTGCTCTGCCATTGAGATGAGGCTGTTAGGTAGATTTATCAAGTCAGCCCACTGACTACTTCAGAAACCCATAGATAGCTCCATCCAGTTAGAACACTGGGACTATATTTATATCAACAGGGATGTAGAAGTTCCATTTTCCCCCCGAAAGGTACACTAATGTTTTGATTGATTGCCGGACAGGTGATGTGTGCCTTCAGGGCCTTTTCTCATAACTACCGAGTCTTTCGCCGGGGATTCTGGTTGTTCCCTTTTATGTGGGGATTTTAACTAAGGGTCTTCATCTTTGAGTACAGAGAACATCATCTGTACTCCCAGGGGGTTGGTTTGTTTGTTTGTTTACTTCTTTTAAAATCTAGAAGGAGCCATTGGCCTTGTGCCTGCTTGGAGCCCTCCAGAGAGTTCTGTGTTTGAATTATCTGCTGACCCTGGCTGATACACAGAGCATCTGGCAGCTGGGCGGGAATTCTCAGCTGTCTCTCTTTGTTATGTCCACAGAAGGAAATGTGAGTTTTATCTTACTGCTAAGGCATTGGTACATTCCTTTTTTGGTCCATGGGAGCCAGTAATCTGATTGTGGGCTTATTTTCTACCATTCCTGTCATCTTCCTGAACTAGTTAGAGGCCAGGGGTGATCTTAACTTACCCGCATGACTATGAATTCCTTCTTGGTCACTTCCTGCATTCTTAAACACTCTACTTTTGAGTAAAACTTATTAGGTTTTGGCAACACTGCCTATTTCATCCTGTCTTGTGTGGTTCCGGGGTCCCAAGCAGGATAATATTAAGAAGCTACTACAATGGACATTTTTCTTGGTCTATATCTTCCTCCCCAAATCTCCCATTTCCAGATGTCCATGAAATGGGGTTATTTTAACCTAGCCACGTCTGTGGGTATGATTATATGTCATTCACAGCTTACTAAATCTTGGAATTAAATAAGTAGGTTTTCTTGATCCTGAGGCTAAGTTGGGTGATTTAAGAAACGGTGTAATGAGATTCCAGCCCCTGGCTTGCTGTTGGGTTGGGGTTGTGCTACTGATGTGTCATTGGTCACAACACGTGTGTGTGTGTGTGTGTGTGTGTGTGTGTGTGTGTGTGCAGTGGAGGGCGGCAGAAACGCATGTTATATGAAAATGGTCATCATGAGACATCCCATTGATTGGATACCTTCTAGTACTTCATCCTTAACCTCTATCTCCCACCTTCATTTTCTCCTTTAATCACCCTGACAGCCTTGTGAGATAAGTATCTTTTTCTGTGGGTAAAGATGCAGTAGGGTAGAGAGGTGCAGTCATGTGCTGAGGTCCTGCGGCTGGTCAGTGGTAGAGCTGGAGTTTGTCCCGGGCCTGGGCCCCCAGCGCCAGTGTGTCACTGCCGGGCCTGCTGTTCTCCTGCGTGGCGTGGGAAGCGAGCCGTTGCCGAGGACCTGTAATGTCAGGGTGTTGATGGGTTATTGGAGCTGCAATGAGACACTGAAAAGTGGAATCAGCTGGGAAGGATGAGAACCCTGCAGGTACAGACACTAGAGCTCCTTTGATAACTACTCAGTTGAGTGCAGTGCAGTGGGCCTGGGATTCTCACACTTGTGCAACATGGGAATCTATCTGATCGTTGGGGCAGCGCTGAAAATTTGCATTTCCAGTAAGTTTCCGGGTGATGCTTGCTGGTCCTGGGACATCACTTTGAGAGTCCTCATAGAGAGACATCTCTCTGTGTAGGAGTCAAGCAGAAATGGGTTTAAATTTCTACTCTACTACTAAGCAGCTGTGGAAGCCTTAGATTCTTCATCTGTAAAGTTCAGCAGGGTAATATCTGTAGGATTTCATGAGGATTAAATGTGATTTTTAAAGTGACAGCAATAACTAGCACTTTAAAAATTTTTAAATTCCAGTGGTGTTAACACAGTGTTATAGTAGTCTCAGGTGTGTGCAGTATAGTGACCCAGTGATTCCCCCATACATCTTCCAGGGCTCATCCCAACAAGCGCTTATCTAGAACTTCTTAAGTACTTACCAAGTACCAGGTACTTTGAGATGTGCTTCACATATATCATTTCTTCTTCAACAGTTAGGTATCGTCCCCACATATAAAGATCTTAGCACATATAATAGTTGCTCAGACGATATTTCTGCCCTTCCCTGGCTATATTTAGGAAGGCTGGGAAATGTGTAAGGCACCTTAGTCATAAAACTTAATTTATTTCTTTTTAAAATTTTGACAGTTCAAAAGGAAAACTTAAAAAATTGAGTATTTATGTGAAATGGCTTTAACTGGGTAAGAAAAATGTTGCCGTCATCTGAAATGTTAGCCCATTTCTTCTTACCGTCTTTATGATTTTTAAGTACAGTGCATTGTGTAGTACTTAGAAAGCTTTACCAGCTTTAAGAAATCTTTATAACTTACCTTTAAAACTGATCAAGTTTTTTACTTTATATTCCCTTATGACTTCTCTTCTCAGAGGGTAGGTTCCATAAAGCCAGTTTTGCCATCCAGTTAAAATTCCTCACCCATAATTAAATAAAACAAAAAATAATAAAATTTGTAACTTTATTTGGCAGTCTTTGAGAAATAATGTCTTAACCAGCAGAGGCTGTAAAGGAAAGTAAAGGCGTGGAGATTCTGAAGTGTGGGATATTTTTATTGGGAATGAATGGGAATATTTATTTTGTACCCACTGTATGCTACATACTTAGCATACCTTCTTAAAATACTGGTATTTACTTTATATGGTTGTTGAGGGGCTTAAATGATAATCCTAATCAGTGTGAGACATTAAAACAGTGCTGGCAGATAGTTGGCATTTGATAAAAAGTCGTTACTCTTGTTTCCTGCTCTTCAGATATGTGAACATAATAGATACCGTTTCAGTGCTCATAGAGTTTACAATCAGACAGTTCCCAAAAAGGATTTGAGGTAGTCCCTAAAAGAATCACGAAATTAGTAACAGGTGAAGCTGGTCTTCCTTTTCATGTGATTGCAGAGCCTGTGGTCTTGCCTCCCAGAGCAGTGCCTCCCATTCTGTGCTGGAAGCTTCCCTTAATCTTGATGTAGTTGACACGTGACCCATTTGCCAACTTTGAATCCCCTTCCTGTGGTCTCATGGTTTGCTGTGTTCTGGGTTAGGAATAAGATTTGACCGGCTGTGCTTGAACTTGACCTCCTAGGTTCTCCTTCCTAGGCATTGTCCACGCACATGCCCATTGTTCACAGGGGGGAAGCTCGGGGAGTTGGAGGAAATCTTAGCTGCGTGTAGTGGGTGAGGCATGCTGGGTTAGCTCAGGAAAGGAGACTGGTATCTATTCAGGAAAGAAAGGCATTGTCTTTCTTGTTTCCTGCTTTATTGTAATCATCTTGCTGCAGTCATCTGCCTCTCATCAGATGAGAGGAGGATATGACAGGTAAAGGGAGCCACCGGGCCAAGTAGTGACCCAAGCAGTAAGATTGAGGCTTCAGCTGTGTCTTCTTGACCTGCCAGGTATGATCCTGTGAGGTATGATCCAAGTGAGGGTTTGAGGAGAGGCTCTGAGGTCAGAGGAGGCTGGAGAGGGACGCCAGGGCTAGGTCGTCATGGAAGGCCTTGTGTGCCAGGAACTGGAGAGACATGCTCAGGAGTTAGGATGCGATCCTGTTGACCATCCACGAGTTTTGGTCAGTAACTTGATCAGATTGTATTTTGGAGACTTCTGTGCTTCCTGTTGGATGTTGGGCTGGCCTAGAAAGCTGAAGACCCAATTTCATGGATGACTTTAGAGGAAAACCAAGAAACTGATTGAGGAGTAAGTATATGAGGTGGGTGAGGGCAGAAGTCAAGTTGGTAGATTTAAGTTACAGAATGTCTCACTTCAGTCATCTGCTCTGGGATGGAGGGAGGGAGCTTTGGGGAGCTAGAGAGACTGATTTATCCAGTCCTCTGTATTCAGTTCTTACAATAAATTCCCATCAAGAATTAATAAAAATGCTTAATATTCTGTTCATTTTAACCAGATAGCTGATCTTGTCAGCACAAGGGAGACTGTCTCTTTAAGTGTTGGCCTGATTCCAGAGAATTGTGAAACGTGGGAGGGAGAGTTTTTTTGTTTTTGTTTTTGTTTTTTTAAAAGCCACCAGCCAATACCCTCTGACCAATTTAGTTTTGCTTATTAACAAGAATGGATTGGAAGCCTGGATGTGCATTGAAACAAAAAGCTCATATACTCTTAAAGTTTTCAAAAATTTTATTTTAAGAAACACTTGCCATTAAGGAAACCATGTATTCAGCGATTTCCAAAATTTTCTGTAATTTGATTCCTTTCCCAGCTGAAGTTTCCAGAGTCTTGTCAATTGGGTCAAGAGTCTGTCAGACCTCTCTCTCCACACCAAGGGCTCGGGGAAGGGCTCAACAAGTTTATTGAGCGCCATCTACTGGTGGTGTGTTACTGGATCCAAAAAGGCGGTGCTTGGAAACCTTTAAGAAGTATCTTAGTGCTGCAAAATTACGAAGCTGGAAGACAGTTTGAATTCTTATTATTAGTAGTAATAGTATTTAAAATAATAGTTTTGTGTTCACATTGGGAAGGGGAATGCTTTTGGCTGACTATAGACGTGTGATTAAAAATGAAGAAGGCTGGTATAGGGATTTTACTGATCCATATCTTTATCAGGCAAAAGGTTTAGCCTGGTGGAAATAAAAATTAAGTTTAAATGTCAAATAAAATTGTTAAATATTTCCTAGCATTGAAATCAGAGTCTGTGAATATGGGATGATTTAGTTTATGCCAAAAGTCAGTACCTTTCTCAGTGGGTTTCTGTTAATGTTCCTTGAGGTATTTGGGGGCACCGTTTAAGGAAGGCTTTGTAAACAGCCTTATAAACAAGTAACTTTGCTGTCCAGCCTGGAATGTGGGCTTTCTTATGAGGGCAATGGAGAATATCTGAACATTTTTCCACTTGAGAGATAAGGTAAAGCCCCTTGGTTAAATAAATAGGGGTGATGCAACTGTATTCTTTTCTTGTCACTGGTCCTTTGGAGCCTTAGTTCTATTTTAAGCAACTTTTTTTTTTTTGCTTTGTTTTTCTTGTTGGTTTATTTTTAAGTGAATTTTTAAGGTTCACGGACCTAAAAAGTTGGCATAGCTAGCTCATTAGATCTTAGATCTTTTAATTTCTCATCCAGTTGTCGTAAGTGTTTATATGAATGGAAAAGAGACAGACTGTTTATGGGAAAAGAATCCAGTTAGGAATTCATTCATTCATCCATCCATCCAGCATTTACTGAGCCCTTAAAGCAGCCATTTACACTTTTAGGCAGTGATGTTGTATTGAATAAAATGAATATGCCCCCTGGCTTCATGAACCGTACAAAATAGTTGGGAGGAAAGGACGGAATCAAGGAAATATGTAAATATGTATGTACTCTGAGAATTTATACACACACACACACACTTACATACATATAAATATACATTGTACATATTTACAAATAAACACATATGCCAGATAGTAAAAAGTGCTATGAGGGAAAAAGTCAAGATAGATAAGGAGAGCTCTGTAGCAGAAGAGTTCGTAGTTTTTTCTGTGTTTGGGGGAGACCTTACTGATAAGACGACACTTGAAGAATAATGGTCATTATTGCTATATACAAGTTCGTTTGTCATCATCTTATTTGATCTTCCAACCATGTATAAAAGATTTAACCTTTCATGCTTCTCCTTGGACTTTGGAGTAGAAAGGCTGAAATCCCCGGCATGTATGTCCTATATTCTGCTTGTGCATTCCTTTTGCAGAAACTATGGTACATCACTCCTCTGATGGGCCATGTTTGTTTAATACATGTAGGAATTGACTGGGCAGACAAAGGATGAAGTTATTCCAAGGAGAGGGAGCCATAGTGATTCTTCTAAAACATGAATCCAGATGACTTCACTCTTTTCAAAACCTTCCAATGGCTTAGCATCACACAGAGGAAAAAAAATCCAACCTCTGCCTTCGTCTCCCATCCAGTGCTTATTCGCTTGCTCCTCCAGACTGGCCTCCTTTGCTGTTCCTTGTACATGTCGCTTTTATACTTGCCTTACATTTGTCATTCTCTTGACCTGGAACATGTGTGACTTGCCTCTTCTTTCAGGTTCCCACTCAGATGTGACTTCCTCTAGTAGCCCTCCCTGACCACCCTATCTGAAACAGCATCTCACCCCTACTTCACACACACTCGAATCCTCCACTCTGTTCTGGTTTTAGTAATGGAACTTTCCCCTGATGTTCCTTTTTATAACTGGATTGTCTTTCCTGATGAAATGTAAGCTCTGTGAGGCCAGGGCCGTCATCTATTTCATACTTAAGAGTGTTTGACACCTGTTTGATAATAATATAATGAATAAATTTTGGCTGACAAGCAAAATGGACTTCAATGTTTACTTATCAGGTGTCTAGCTATTGAATGACCAACTCTGATCTTATTCCTGAGTCCTGTTTTTTCTGCTTCACTATCCTGTGGTGAATACTGTTAGAGTAGCATGTTTCATTTAAGAAAGGTGGATGCTTGGGAATGCCTGGGTGGCTCAGTTGGTTAAGCGACTGCCTTCGGCTCAGGTCATGATCCTGGAGACCCGGGATCAAGTCCCACATCGGGCTCCCTGCTCGGCAGGAAGCCTGCTTCTCCCTCTCTCACTCCCTCTGCTTGTGTTCTCTCTGGCTGTGTTTCTCTCTGTCAAATAAATAAAATCTTTAAAAAAAAAAAAAAAGGTGGATGCTCAGTAAAATTGAAGGTGTGTAGGCACATGCTTTCTCTCTCTGTTTTGTAATGGTGTCGGTTGCCCAGAAAACCATACATGCTACTTTGAGGAGATACTGAAAAACCAACAAAATTGCACTGTCCAGTGATTTGGGGTTTGGGATTTTTTTTCTTCTTCTGCAGGCCTCCTATTTTCTAGCTTGATGGCAACATCTTACATTTACGTTCATTCTTATCTGTAGCTTGGGGTACTACTTCGCCATGACTCAGCCTTATAAATTTGCCCCCCCCCTTTTTTTTAAAATCTAGAGCACTGGTAAAGTAAGCAGCATGAATGTAACCCATGTGTCCTCCTATAATTAAAGTTGGTGGTGTTTTCTTTTTGAGTGAATTCCAGTGTACAGAAGGCCAAGGAATGGCACTTGAGGGTACTTACAAGGGTGAAAATACAAGACCAGTATTTCTTTGAGGTTTGCTAATATATGTTATTTTGTTAGCTTCATTGTATTCAGTCCTTAGAAGCTCTCAGATCTGACCACTGTTTCCTGAATGATTTTGGATTTAGTTTGGAGCCTCTTTCACCTCCTCCCACACGTCACCCCTGTCCACTCATTGCAGCTGCCATCTCTTTCAAACAGAGTATGAAATCAGGGAAGAGAGGCTTCTTGCTGTGGCTCCTTCCAGTGGCCCGTGTTTGATGTGGCCCCGTGGAAAGCCTCCCGCCCCTGCCTTAGCCCAGCAGAGCATCCAGCATGGCATCCAGAGCCCCCTCTGCTTCCTGCAGTATCTGATCCTTGCTTTTCCCGTGCTGTGTTTTACACCAGCTGCGACCACTGCGTTTGTGTTTCTTCCTTAAAGAGACTCTGAGCCCCAAGAGAGCAAGAACTGTCTTCTCTCAGTGTCTTTGGTACCAGCTGTAGTGCCTCACCCAAGTATCCAGCCAAAGTTTAGCTAACTGAAGAAAGGGATGAGCAAAACAAGCTTATTCCTATTTTTGCTTACTTGTAACATTTTAAGTTTTGTTTTTTCGAAGGATGAAATACTTTTGGTTGAGCACTTTCTGTGTATCAGGTCCTTTGAAGGGATGTTGAATGTACGAAGATGAACTAGGTCAGTCAGTTTCTTCTCCAGCTTCACTTGTAAATGGCTTAGTTTTCAGAATGTATATTCCTGCCTAAGATGATCTGTGTTGAGCCTTGAGCAGCATTGGGCATAGCCATTTCTCTGCAGAGGCTTCCTTGAATATTCCCTCAAGGCAGAGTTTGGGCATCCATCTCCTCTACCCCTAGAGATGCCAATTTTATCACTTACTATGGAGCATTCTGTCTCTAATCTCTGTCCAGGCTTCTGGAGGGCAGGCACCAGGAAGTATTTATAATTCTAAAACTTGGTTCATAGCAGAGACAGAATGTATTAAACAGAAGTCTGTGTATGCTTGTTTAGCACAAATGGATGAATGGCTTTGGACTATGGTTATGAGAACAGAACAGATAGCAAGGTAACAAATTTCTTATTAATTATGTTTCTACGAATCCACTTATCTACTTGATGAACTGGAACAGAAATTTTATACTAGTGGTAAAGCACAATGAAGTGCATATATATAGAGAGATAGGTGTATATATACACATGTATACACACACATATATATTAATATATGCTAAAGGGAGTTTTTTTTTTCCCCTTTTTTTTTATGTAGGCGTCAGACCTAGTGTGGAGTCCAACATGGATCTTTGCCTCATGACCCTGAAGTCAAGACCTGGCAAAGATCGAGCGTCTGATGCTTAACGTACTGAGCTGCCCAGGCACCCCTGAAGGGAATTCTTAAAGTAATAAAACGTTTTCGAACATTCAGGACTCACTTACATATCCCCATTAATGTTTAGTGTGATATGCATACTTTCAAATATTCGTATTTAAAAAATAATCCCAATACTCACGGCTAACAGTCCTTTGTATATTTGATAGCAGTGCATTATTCGGAAGCCCATTAACTGTCATTGATTCCGCCTAGCTTTCTACCAGATTAGTATGGATTAACAGTTGTGTTTTGCCTAGATTATATTCATCTTCAAAGGCTTTTGTAGGTCCTGCGGTGTTATTAACAACAAGACGGTTAAAATAGAGAGAAACCTGAAATATTTAAGCTGGTAGAAATGAATTGTATCATGAATCTAGGAAATGATATTTATTTTAGTTTATTGCTTGAGCCCCCTGGAAGACTCGAGAAAAAACATGTTCTACGTTTTGCACGGCAGGTGGCTCAGTCACAGCTGCCATTAACAAAGAGCCATCTTTCTTCGTCGTCTTTCTTGGTGGCACTGGAATTCGGTTTTCTCTTGGGTTCACAGGATCCTGTTTCTGGATTTTGAGGCACAGGGAGAAATAGATGAATGGTATGTTGTGCAGAGGCCTGTTTATGGCTGGGGTTTCACACAAACTGCAAGCAGTTCTTGGGTTTACTGCACTTAGGCCTTCTAGTGTGTCCTCCATTGCCCACACTGAGGATTGCTTAAAATTCATTCCTTTTCTTACTGCACGTCCATTTCTTGCTACTCTCCGCGCCACTGATCTGCCCTTCTCTGATTTCTCCTCTTCCCTGGCTGGCCTTTTCTTGTTTGGTCTATTTCTCTGGATCAGTTTCTTCTTCCTATCCCTCCAGTGCTGAAACACCAGGGTCTAGGCATTGGCTCTCTGTGACCCAGCTCGTCTGTGCTTCCCCTCTGGGTGCCGACCGACTCTCAGATCCACCTTGCCAGCCCAGACCCCTTCTGACAGTGATCTGCTCGCCACCTGTTGGATGTGTGGTATCTATTTTTTCATCCTGCTGATACGTGAAACTTAACAATGAAAGCTTACCGTCCTCTTTTTCACAAATCATTCCCCTAGCCTGCCCGCACATTTTTCCTCATCAGATACCTCTTTTCGTGTTTACTCTCTTCTTCTCTTTGCCCGGCGCCCAGCCAGTCAGCTCCTGTATTTCATCAAATTATTTCCAACAGAATGCCTTTCTCACATGTATTCTTTTCAGATCGTCTTACTGCCATAGTAGTTTTAAGCTCTTTTTGCTTCCTTAAGTCATGTTTTTTTAATGTTTTCCCCATGTGGTTTCCTCTCCTGTGTTCTTTTTCCTTTTTTAGGACTCTGCTGTGGGATAAAAGCCTTTCATGAACATTTGCTGCTGTTAACACATCACCCGCCACTCTTCTCCCCAGTTTTCTTTCAATACAGAGCACACAGGGCTGTATTTTTTCTTCTTGCCTACACAGGTCCAAGTATGAATCATTTGGCTTGCCGTTAATATTCTCCATGAGCTGATCTCTGCCACCTTTATTTCATATAGCTGTTTAGAAACTTCCTGCGCCAGATAGGCCCTGTGTGAACTGCATACAAAGACGCGGTTCTTGCTACCCACAAGCTTCATCCAGTGACGAGAAATACTTGGCTGACCTTGAACTGCACAGGTCTGGGTATACGTGGATTTCTTTTTCATTAAATATACTGGGAAATTTTTTGGAGATTTGCCTTAATTTAAAAAAACTGACAGACGAACCATGTAGTCCAGAAATACTGAAAAATTAAGTTGGGTGTCATGAATGCATAAAATACTTGTAGATCCTAGTCTATTTTTATCATTTACTACTACAAATCTGTTATAAAAAGTTAACACATGTACTTAGAGACTGTATATGGCACCATTTGCAGTCGAGAGAAGTGTAAATGAATGTGAAAATGAGTATTGAATCATAATGAAATGAAATTAACTGGCAGGGTTTCGTAGCCATCTCTGGGTGCTCTTGCCTTGAGCTCAGCTACTGCTGGTATCTGCTTACAACCCCCTCGGAGGGGCGCCCAAGCCACACCATCGCATCACCGCAAGAGCAGCCCGGCTCTCCAGGAAACTGCATATGGCAGTAAAAAGTGATCTCTGGCAGTTCTCATAGAAGTAGTTAAGTTTTCGCGACGTCCAAAGTTACGTGGATTTTTTACTGAAGCAGGGGCAGGTGGGGGTCAGTGTCCCCAACCCCCATGTTGTTCAGGGGTCAATTAATCACACGATAGGGTTAGATACTGCTTTTGGTTGTCATGTCTCTTAGCCTTCTTCAACCTGGAACACGTCCACAGCCCTTCTTTTCCATGGCATTGACAGTTTGGAAGAATACAGTAATCCCTTCGTTTCTTCAGAACAGTGTTTCTTATTTTTTATTTTTCTGATGTTTCCTTGTGACTGTAGATGCGTTCTTGGCCAGAGTACTGTGTAGGTCCTGTTGTGTCCTTCTCAGAGTATCCCATCTGGAGGCACACAGTGTTCATCTGACTTTATTGGGATGTGTATTTTGATTACTTGGTCAAAGTATTGGTAGATTTCTTCACTGAATAAATACTACATTTTTTCTTTCTTGCAACTAATAAGCAGTCTGTGGGGAGATACTTGAAGACATCTTCGTCCTCTGTAGAGTTTCTCCCTAGATAATTTTTTGCTAGAAGCAATTTTTACCAGTATGGTTGCAAAGTGATTATTTTTCCACTCTAGCACTCTGTCAGCCTTCATCGTTCTGTCATCTGCAGGAATTCTCCCTTCCCTGTTTAATTCATTTATCTGTACTAGTATAGACTCATGACTTCCTACTTTTTAATTATTTATAGTTTACTACTGTTTTTCATTGTTTTGATTTTCAAATTGTCCCGGATTTGCCCAGAGGAAACCAGTTTAGTGAGCAGCATGTGCCCATCTTTGTTTCTTTTCTTCTTTTTCAAGCGCTTCCTTATTTTCTGTCAAAAACAAGATGTTCCAGGATCCTCTTGTATATACATTACCCAAGGCCCGGAAACAGCCGTTCTTGGAGCAGCTTTGGTTCCTTTTCATAGAGAATGGTGTTCAGTGACCAAAAGCTGAGCATTAGGAAGCTCGTTGCTACTGGGTGGCCCTCTGTTGTGGGAGCCTTTAATGAAATTGAAAACCAGCTGCTTGATTTTCCAAGGGAGAGACTTTTGATTTCAGACTATGGAAAAACTATAGATGACTATCAGTCTTTGGTTGCTTTAGGAAATGACTAGGCAAGGTGGCTTATCAGTTGCCTCTTTTAAAGGAGAAAATGAAGCTGATTGCATGAGTAAATAAGTGTCTGAATGTACAAGGACTCACTTGGGAATTACTCTTTCGGTTCTATAATCATTTGCCACCTGTGGAAAGACAATACTTGAATAGTCAATATTTACTTTGTATTACTTACCTCCTTTCACTTTCCCCACATGAACATTGGGTATGAATCTTGTTATTTCGGCAGACTGGGAAATTGATTTAAGATTCTCAAATGAAAGGCAGCTGTTATAAGGCACAATTCTGGAACCCTGCAAGAATGTCTTTACTAAGTAGATAGATCTGCAGGAGGCAGAAAACAATCTTAGAAATGTAATTTAATTTTGCAACTTTTAACTTTGAGTACTTGGTTATTACATAAGTTATTTGAGAAATTGTTCTTTAGAAGTTTATTTTGAAATAACTTCAAATTTACAGAAAAATTATAAGAATAGTTTACATTAAACCCAGATTCACTGCAATATCCTGCCATATTTGCTTAATCGTTGTCTCGTTTTTCGAGAGTAAGATGCAGACATTGTGCTCCTTTACCCCAAATAACTTCATTATGTATTTCCTAAGAACAAGGATATGCCCTTACAGTACCACAGCACAATGACCGAAACCAGGAGTTTTAACATTGATACAATGTTAAATCGGTAAGCCTCCCCCAGTGTTGTCCGCTGTCCCAATAATATCCTTAATAGCTATTTGTTTTACCATTCAACTTCCAGCCCAGAATCATGTGTTGCATTAGTGGGCAAGTCTCTTTAGTCTGGAGTGGTATCTCAGTCTTTGTGTTTCATTAGTGACATTTTGGAAGAGTACTGGCCAGTTTTTTTTTATAGAAGACCTCTCACCTTGGGTCTGTGTGATGTCTTCCTGTGACTAGATTGAGGTTATGCATTTTTGCTGGGGATGCTGTACGTGATGTTTTGTCCTCACTGGGTGGCATCAGGTGTGATACTGGTGGTTTCATTATTCGTAATGTTACCTTTTTTGATCACTTGATTCAGATGGTATCTACCTGGTTTGTAATTTACAAGGAAGCAGGCTATTTTAAAAAAATAAGGACTTTTTTTCTTTTAAAAAGAATCCATCTGTATTTGAAAATGCTAGAGGGATGCCTGAGTGGCTCAGCTGGTTAAGCATCCAACGCTTGATTTTGACTCAGGTTATGATCTCAGGATCTTAGGATTGAGCCCCATGTTGGGTTCCTCGCCTAGCTGGGAGTCAGCTGGAGATTCTCTCTCCCTCTGCCCTGCCCCCCCCCCCCACGTGCATGCACTCTCTCTCAAAAATAAATCTTTTTTTTTTTTTAAAGATTTTATTTATTTATTTGACAGAGAGAGTGATCACAAGTAGGCAGAGAGAGAGGAGGAAGCAGGCTCCCCTCTGAGCAGAGAGCCTGATGCGGGCCTCGATCCCAGGACGCTGAGATCATGACCTGAGCTCAAGGCAGAGGCTTTAACCCACTGAGCCACCCAGGCGCCCATCTTTAATTTTTTTCCCTATCCCAGCCACCCTACCCCTCCCCCTTCCCCATCCCCCCTGGAACTCTCAGTTTGTTTCCTGAGATTAAGAGTCTCTTATGGTTTGTCTCCCCCCTCGGTCCAATCTTTTTTCATCAAAAATAATCTTAAAAATAAAAAAGAAAATATTGGAAAACAGAAACGTGAAGTACATTAAAATTGACCTCAGCTACCATCTAAGAGTAGGTACCTCCTATTAAAGTTCTGGTGTTTTCTTTTCTTTTCAAATGTGTGTTTTGAGGACTTTCTTCCTATTCTAGACTAAGGGGACATCACAATGAATAAAAGGTGGGCCTTACATCCTAGTAAATAATAATAGCTAGTATTTCTTTATTGAGATACAAATGCCATATAACATTAGTTTTAGGTGTACAAGTGATATATGTATATATTACTAAACGATCACTACAGTAGGTTTAGTTAACACCCATCACCACATGTAGCCATAATTTTTTTTCTGGTAATGAGAACTTTTAAGGTGTATTCTATTTACAACTTTCAGATATGTGATATGGTATGTTAACTGTAGTTACCATGTTATATATCACTTCTGTTATCTGTTACATCTATGTTACATTTGTTAGAATTATTATTGAACATCTTTTATGTCGCATGCTCTGTTGTAGGCGTTTCGCTTTTTTTTTTTTTTTTTTTTTAAAGATTTTATTTATTTGACAGAGAGAAATACAGCTAGAGAGGGAACACAAGCAGGGGGACTGAGAGAGGGAGAAGCAGGCTTCCCGCCGAGCAGGGAGCCCGATGTGGGACTCGATCCCCGGTCTCCGGGACCATGACCTGAGCTGAAGGCAGTTGCTTAACCAACTGAGCCACCCAGGCGCCCCATGCATTTCGCTTTTTTAAGATTTATTTACTTAGGGAGGGAAAAGAGTGCACATTGAAGAGGAGCAGAGGGAGAGGGAGAGGGAGAGGGGGAGAGGGAGACCGAATCTCATGCAGACTCCACAGTGAGCACAGAGCCGACACAGGGCTCGATCTCATGATCCTGAGATCATGACCTGATCCAAAACCGAGTCAGATGCTCAACCAACTGAGCCACCTGGTACCCCAGGTGCTTCATTTCTATCAATTACTTAATTCTTACAACTGTATGAGGTAAGTATGGTTGTCCTCTCTTCCAGCTGAGAATTTAACATACCAAAGAGGTTACACAGAAAGTGATATCACATGCTGTGATTTAGACCGAGGCCATCACTTTACCCACTGTGTATGTTAATAAGTTAAAGGCCAAATTGGAAAGTTAGAAAATGAATTGACTTAAGGTGTGGTGATAATATTGATTTTTTTTGTGAGCAGAAATCTGGCAGCATTATCTGTGGAGCTGGGATGCTTTGTACTTGCCTCGGGTTTTCTCTGATGGCCTGTCCTCCACTCTCATTCTCATAAGCAGTCACTTGTCCAGATGGGGCTTGCCATGGCATGTCCTTGCCTTTGCTGTAGAAGTTCCCTCACTTTCCCTCTCTCCTCTTCTGCTAATCTCTTCTCAATGATGTGATGATTAAAAAGAAAAAAGCCCTGATTTGTAGTGTTTGCCACTCTCAGTGGTGTAAATACTGCTTTTAATGTTGGTTTCAAGGTGTCAGGCTACATCACTGACTGCGGGGTGGGCGAGGGGCGCCTGCTGGGGAAGGTGTGCAGGAGCACACCGTACCCTAGAATTTCTTTCAGAGAGAGAAAATAGATGTAGACCTCAAGATTATAGGTTCCAGGAAGGTGTGGTAAAATAATTAAAAAGTGATGAGTTTTTAGTATTTATTAATCTGTTTTAAATATAATTTACTTAACTCTCAGCTTATTTGGTTCTTAATAATGGTTATGTTTAACAAGTGGCTTGCAGAAATATATATAGCGAAAAAATATGGTGATTATATATTTTCTTTATGTTTGTATATACACAAACATAAAGAAAAAATACAGCAGTGGGCTCCCACAAGCCTGTACAAGCCATCTGCAGCTTAGCACGGCAGTCACCGTGCTGCTGATGGGGCCCAGCGCCGGAAACCATACCGCCGGCCCTGTCTTGCCGTCTGAGACATCAGTGCTGCTGGTGCTTCTTTGACCATTCCTCCCACGGAGCTTCCGAGCTTCTCATTCCCCTCAGCTCCGCCCAGCCTCGTCCCTATTTCCAAGGCCTTGTTCATTTCCCACACTGAAATTCACTTTCTCCTTTCGCTCTGATGCTTTTCCCTTTCCTTTTTCCCCCTTAATCAAGATACTCTTCCTGGATTAAGGAAGGCCTCATGCATAACTCATATCTTGGGGCATGGAGAGTCTTGTCAGCAAGATGTTGGGTCTCATGCGGAGAGAAAATTCTTGTTCTACAAAAGGGAGATCTGTTCTTTGAATTCCAGATTAGAAACCTTGAGTGGGGGGGGGGGGATTTCGTTTTGTCATTAATAAGTATGTAAAGGTGATTATAGCACTGTTAATATATATCTGCTGTACCCATGAGTTACAGATGGGGAGACTGAAACCACAGCTGCCATTTAAAATCCTCTTTTTCTGATGGGCATTAGGGAGGGCACATGATGCAATGAACACTGGGTATTATATGCAACTGATGAACATTACATCGAAAATGAATGTACTGAGGGGCGCCTGGGTGGCTCAGTCATTAAGCACTGGCCTCCGGCTCAGCTCATGATCGTGGAGTCCCTGCGATGGAGCCCCACATTGGGCTCCCTGCTCGGCACGAAACCTGCTTCTCGCTCTCTCACTCCCCCTGCTTCTCGCTCTCTCACTCCCCCTGCTTCTCGCTCTCTCACTCCCCCTGCTTATGTTCCCTCTTTAGGTGTGTCTTTCTCTGTCAAACAAATAAATTAAAAAAAAAAAACCTGTATGTTGGCTAATTGAATTTTGAATAAAAATAAGTAAAAATTCTGTTTTTTGGGGGAACAAGCAAGTGACTTATTGTGGCATTTAGACCTACAGTGCATTCATACTTTGGGGATCACCTATACCTACAAAATGGGGCCTAGTATAGACTGTCATCCATCAAGAAAAATAGTCGGGACTTTGACAAAACTGTGAGGTTCAAGGATATGTTTCTGGAGAAGTGGAGAGAGATATAGATGCCTCTCTTCCTGGGGCTTTAGTAGTCAAGAATGTCCAGAAAATTGCCCTTGTTAATAAGGTAATCTATTGTCTTTTTTTTTTTTTTTTTTTTTTAAGATTTTATTTATTTGACAAAGAGAAACACAGCGAGAGAGGGAGCACAAGCAGGGGGAGTGAGAGAGGGAGAAGCAGGCTTCCTGCCAAGCAGGGAGCCCGATGTGGGACTCGATCCCGGGACTTCGGGATCATGACCTGAGCCGAACGCAGAGCCTTAATGACTGAGCCGTCTTTAGATGCATGACAGACTTATTAACTGGGCAGCCAGACTGACCTATGTGTTCATTGCATGGGGTGTGTCCTTCCATGGGCAGCAATATCAGGTACCAGAATATTCCTCAGGGGAGATGTGGTTAAAGCAGTCGCCTCAACAAAAATTCTTACTCAGCTCTGTTTTTCAGCCTTGTTTTTGAGTCACCCCTGCTCTAGCTTAGCCGTGCGAGTCCGTCTACAGGGCCTCTCGGTGCCGCACACTGCCGGGGGGACATAGGACTGACCCGTGGAGCGAGAGTGTGGGCTCTGTGCTCGCAGGGACTTGACGAGAGCGCACAGGGCACTCCTTCAGGGAAAACAGGTACTTCCGTGCCCACCTTAGGAATCTGCATTTCAAGTAGTTTTGAAGAGAATGAGGCTTCTGTGTTCCCCCTCTGTAGTATTTTGGGTAGTTTGACTTAACATTAAAAACCTGTTGAAGCTTTGAGAGCAGTTTAAAGCTTATTTACCTTTGCCTTGAGAATAAAGAAAAAAATTGATGTCGAAAGCTTTGTTAAAAGGATTTAAACTGCCCTTAACCCTTTCCTCTGCCTTCAGTTAAAAGAAGGTCCCAGATACCACTTAATATCTTGGGCACAGAGTCTTCTAGCAAGATGTTGGTTCTCACGTCTTCAGAGGAAATCCCTGATCTTCAGAAAGAAGATACATTCTTAGAATTGCCCCCTCCCCCCAAGAAGTCCACACAAGTAATTTAGGCCGGCAGGACCCACAGTCTCACTGGGAACTGCCCAACTCTGCTGTGGCTCATCGTAGTGTGAAAGTAGCCACCGACCAGGTATAAACAAGTGAGCATGGCTGGCATGTCATTTTCACATTAAAAGATACTTTTCTTTTGATTTTTTTTTTTTTTTCAAACCACTTAAAAGTGTGAAAACCTTTCTTGGCTTTTGAGCCATATGAGAACAAGCACAGATGTGGATTGCACCCATGGATCATGGTTTGCCAACCCTGTGCTCTGAAGGGTGAAACCTTAGAGCTTTCTTTCACACACTTTTTTCCTCCTCAGGTTATAATGGTATTTCAGTACCTTGAGAAATTTATTCTCGTGTGCCGCAGACATTTTAGCTGGTTGTGGTTTATCATGCCCGAGGGAATTAAATACTTTGCCAGCCTAAGCTTTTCAAAGTGTTTCCAAGGAAGGGACTTACACATGAGTCTCAGTTATAATTCTAAATAGTGACTGTAGCCGGTGATAATTCTGTTTTACCAGCTGTATTATTCCTTGTGGTAGGGCTCTTTGGAACTTTCCAGTTCAGCATTTGTAGGAGGTCACAGCTTATTTGTAGCTCATTCTGACTTCTTATCTGTTGCATTGACCATATTTGAGCCCCTACCATGTACAGAGCACTGGGGAT